>LR539418.1:139663-175556 GCA_900536315.3 Caenorhabditis becei | reverse complement strand
AAGAAGAAGAAGAAGAAGACGTCGATCCTCCGACGACATTGAATTAATTAGGATAGAATGCAAATGAGCACGAGAGAGACGGACGAGAAACAGAGAAACACCTTCGGAAGAGGAGGAGGTGGAGAAAATGAGGCATTGCCGACGTTTTGATTAATTTGGATGATGATGATGATGGGGAAGAAGTTGGGAGAAGTTGGAAGGAGTTGAAGTGACGAATTGTTCAAATGTTCAGTGTTGATCGGAGAGCAAATCGAAAGGTTGGAGAACGACGTCTTCAAACATCACCTGGTAAGGAAGGCCATGAAGAAGACGTCATGAGATTCAGAATCATAAAGTCTAACTTCTAAAGCTTGGCTGACATGCCAGTTGAAACAGTGAAGCTTCATGTGGATTCAGAATTTACTCTCTTCCCGTTTGACATGGTATTTTTGCCGTCCCGCGGCGAATCACCTGATGGGTCTCGCCACGAAAATGGTTTCTGGCTGAAATACGGCTTCTGGACGAGGTTTTTACACTTTTTCTGATGAAAATGGGTACAAAGGTATGTCTTCAATCATTTCCAACCAAATTCCAGCAATTTCCACCAATTTTCAGTACAAAAACATGCATTCTTGAGTCTTTTGCCGTTTTTCACTAAAACCACCTCATTTTTTACAAAAAATAGGTGGAAACTGCTGAAATTTGGCTGGAAATGATCGAGTCCAATTCATTTTCACCCATTTTCATTAGAAGAAGTGTCAAAAACCTTGTCCATAAGCCATATTTCAGCCAGAAGCCATTTTCGTGGCGAGACCCAACAAGTGACTCGCCTCGGGACGGCGATAATAGAAAATCTACAGGAAAATTTTCTCGAAACCCCCAATAAAATTTCTACGTTAGATAAAGGTGCCAAAAACAAATTTGCAGTTGAACGAAACTTTCCAATAATTTTTGAAAAATGCAAAAAAAAATCGACGAAAATTGGGTAAAGAGTCAATTCGGTAAGCAGTGATTAGTTAGTGATAAGACAAAAGGCTTTTGGAAGTTCAATGTCAACTCGAATCCTCTGGGAGCTTGCTCCATCAAGGTTCAACATTTCTATCAGTCTTATCACTTATCAGACCAAAAAGTGATCACTCAAAAGCCTGATAAAACTCGCGACAGACACTGACATTCTCATGACATTTCACCTGTTCCCAATGGGATTTCAGCTGATTTTTCGAAACGTTTACGAAAGGAAATCAGCTGATATTGATAAGGGCTGGGATTTTATACTGATGGCGCTGTTATCAGTGTTATCATGAATCATTTTGATCGAAGTTCTGTTGAAATTGAACAGTTGAAACAATAGGTCACGAGTGATTGATGAGGAAGTAGTGATAACAACTGATAAGAAAGGAAGATGAGGAAGAAAGAGAGATTTTTGCGAGAAATGAGTAATATCGGGCTCTTCGGGGGGCTCCAATTAATTCTCCGCTTCTCTCTTTTCATTCGGCCAATCTTTGGTGTATTCGACCCCGTTTCCTCTCTCTGCCCACACTTTTACTGATTGGAAAAAGTATCAAGTTGGATTAGAAGACAACGGGTGAATGACGTCAGACACGATTCTGGAGAGACAGGAACAAGAAGAAGAAGACGTGCCGAGCGGATGGTATGGGGGAACCGGAAAAGTCACAACTTGGAGACAAGAGACATTCTGATGATGCTTCTGAATCCAGATGAGCTCGGAATTCAGAATCCGAAGAGGTATTCTGATATTATCGTTGCAACTCAAAAGTTCAACGGGTAGATTTACGGCGCAAAACGTGATGCGCTATTAAAGCAGGGTATGGTAGTTGCGCATCAATCAATTTCGTTTTTTTCCACTCATTTTCCTCATTTTCCTCGGTTTTTCAACTGACTTCTGCATTTTTTACACAAAAAATACCCTTTTTGTGCTTTTTTTGATGTAAAAATAGCGAAAATCGGTTGAAAATCCGATTAAAAAGAAGAAAATTAGTGAAAAAGGAGGAAATTAATTTATGCGCAACTACAGTACCCTGCTTTAAAGGCGCAGCACGTTTTGTGCCGAAAACTTTCGTTCGTTGCGAGAGTCGGAACTCCGCAAATCTACCCACTCCGATTTTGAGATACAACGATAAATAACTGATAACAGGAGCTCTAGCAAATTGAGTCAAAAAATGACGAACTCCCAGCTTTTGCTCAAAAATTCCAGACGAAAACGCGCTGAAACTGGACATTTTCAGGTCTAGAAAGATCATAAAAATACGTGGGAAATCTGGCGAAAAGTGATAAAGAATTCTGAGAAATCGGGCGAATGTGAATAGGAAATTGGAAAAAAAAGAGGCGTTCGAGAAGAGGAAATTGGAATATTTGGGAGACTAAAGGTACAGTAATCCAATGAGGACCTAACCCAGTCTAAAAGAAAAAAGTTGCTATAAAAAACGTTGTGTCTGACTGTCTGCGTCTCTCACTGTCTCTCTCTCTCTCGTGACGTTTTCATTCATTCATAATGAGAATATTCCATGTTTGATGACTATTTATCACTTCTTATCACCAGCATCAATTCATCATTTTTGCTTCCAATGAACTTTTGGAACGACTCGTTTTTGGATTCAGAATTCGGAATTCCATTGGACGGAGTAAATGTGGAAAAAGAGGGGGGGGGGGGATAGAAATGAGTTATGAAAAAACGGGTGGATCGAGTGGGAAAAGAGAAAGAGGGAAAAGTTCAATTTCTCGTCTCTTCACTTAATTAATGAGCCGACGAGAGAGAGGGAGACGCAGAGAAAGAGAGGGAGAGTAATGAAAGTGACGGGACCAACGGAGAATCACGTCTTCCGCCCCCGGAACCAATGGGAACAGGTGAAGGAATTGAAACAAGAAGAGAAGGCAGATGTTTTTAGGTCTCGACGACCCCAAAGAACACGGAGAAATGGAGGTGTGAATGGGGGAAAACAACGAGTTGGAACTGGGGGTTGCCATGAAAACAAGAGGTCGAGTTGAGGAGAATCAGACCGACGGACACGGTAATGAGGGCACGCGTCAGGGCACCAAGGTGGCGCCAGGGAAGTGTTGCGTCATTAGGGTGTGAGGACTTTTAGAAGAGGGATATTGTCGTTGCAACTCAAAAGTTCATCGGGTAGATTTACGGAGTTACAGTTTCCCGCGCAAAACGTGCTGCGCCTTTAAAGCGGGGTACTGTAGTTGCGAGAAAATTAATTTCGTCGTTTTCCACTAATTTTCCTCGTTTTTTCAACCGAATTTTGCTATTTTTACACAAAAATACCCTTTTTGTGCTTTTTTCGTGTAAAAAATGCAAAATTTGGGTGAAAAACCGATGAAAATGGGGAAAATTAAGGGAAAAACCGACGAAAAAGAGGAAAATTAGCGAAAAAACATGAAATAAACTACCGTACCCCGTTTTAAAGGCGCAGCATGTTTTGCGCCAAAAACTTTTGTTCGTTGCAAGACGTCGTTCCCGCGCAAATGCGATTTTTAGCACAAGATGAACTTTTGAGTTGCAAGTACAATGGAACCAGAAATGCGCCAACTTGATAGCCAAGGCACTGGAAACGCGCAAACGAAATTCTGACACGATTTATAGTGCGCCAGCAGAAATATTCTGGACTATGTCGAATGTATCAAGAATCCGAAAGTGCGTCAGCTTCTCCATTCACCTGTCACCAAAAGTGCGTCAGTCGTTCCACCCGCGTAATTCAAAACTTCCGTTTTCCTTTCTCTCGAACACTTGAAAGTCCCTCCTCTTCTCTCTATTTTTTTTTGTTTTTTTCTCGAGAAATTTCAATGAAAAGTGCTTTCGAATTTCTTTCAGTTCAGTTCATTTTCTCGAGAATTTCAGTGAGTGTCTGAAAATAAAATGTGTTTTGAAGGAAAAGAGTCGTTGAGCAGAAAGGACAAGACGATCGGAGAGGGGTCCTCGTGAACTCGGATGTAAATCTCGCGAGAATCTCGAGAAAACGGGCAGAATTATGAATTATTCAAACGGGAAATCGGGGTAATTTCTGGGAAATTCTCGAGTGAACTTCCCGAAGAACAAGTGAAAAATCGGAGAAAAATCAAAGAATCAGGTGAGAAATTTGAGACGAAACGATGGAAAATGAGGAGGAGAACACGAGAATCTCACTGGAATTCCTGGGACTTTTTCGAGAATAATTGGTGTTGTTTATGACTCGTACCACTTTGTTCAGTTCTCGGAAAAGCTCATGAGAAATGGAAAAAGAGTTCAGAAGCAGAATGAATTTTTAAAATATTCAGAGTATTTTAGGGTCGAAACGTGCCAAAATAGAAGATCTGGTGGGTGATAACTTATCAGTGATAAGGAACATGAGATGTTTTGAGTTAGGGGTCTACTTTTAATCTCTGTGTATTTATAAGTATGGAATTAGTCAGAGAAGAGAAGAGGTAAGGAGACGAGATTAGGCCAAGAGAAGATGATGAGGTGGATTGGGGGAGCAGGGTAGACACAATTGGAAGGAGGTGTGAGACGAGATGTCCAGAGATTTTGGAGCCTTCAAAAGTTCGGGTCATCTTATGGAAGCAGATGCCACTCAAAAACGACACTCCGAAATCCCGTCCTTTGCAACTCAAAAGTTCATCTCGCATTTAAAATCGCATTTTCGCGGGAACTATGTCTCGCAACGAACGAAAGTTTTCAGGCGCAAACCGTGCTGCGCCTTTAAAGCGGGGTACGGTAGTTAATTTCATCTTTTGTCACTAATTTTCCTCATTTTCATCGGTTTTTCAAACGATTTTCGCATTTTTTTCACGACGAAAAATAAAAATACTCTTTTTCTTCTTTTTTGACTTAACAAGTGCGAAAATTGGTTAAAAAACCGACGAAAACGAGGAAAATGAGTGGAAAAGACGAAATCAATTATCGCCCAACTACCGTACCCCGCTTTTTAAAAAGGCGCATCACGTTTTGCGCCGAAAACTTTCGTTCCCGCGCAAATGCGATTTTGAACGCGAGATGACCCTTTTCATAGTTCACTCTACCACACTAATTGACTCGAAATACTCTAATGCTTATATTTATTGTTCTGAACTCTGATTTCTGATCAGAAACCTTCTCAACGTTTTGAATTCCCGCCAAAGTCATTCTCCTCGTTTTTTGATTAGGACCTGAACTTCCAGACGACGTTCCTTATCTGAATAGCCCCCCAGACCCCAAAAGCATCACCCCAAAACCTGAAAGTTACATGAATTTTCTGAAAGTCTCTCTCTTCTTCTCACTGGAATTATCTTCTTTTCGTCCATTTCCTCATTCCATCAATGCCTTCTGAATATATCATTTGAAGAAGAAAAAGAAGAAAAAGGAAAAGAAGAAGGTGTGGGTGGATTGGAAGCCTAAGAAGGAGCCATTATTTATCCATGTAAATGCAAATATTCGCGGTGCCCCCGACGACGACAAGGGCCCGAATATCTTGTGAATATGATGAATATTCGATTCGAAGCGAATATGTAAATGGCGACGAGAGAGCACGCCAAACGAGGAGACGCAGACAAAGGTGAACATTTTGGTGATTGATTAGGGCGAAGAAGTTCCGTGGAGAGGGGTCGGTGCGCTCCATTGAGAAGGACTCGATCGGGCGGGAATTCAAATTCTCGTGTCTAGAAATACTACGAAAATGAAGACAGCTGGAACTGAAAACTGAAAAATTTTCGAGTCGGGGGAAAAATTTAATTGCGCTGTTTATGAGAGGGAAGACGACTAATTGGGAAGCGGAATACGGGGAGGGAAGATTCTTGGTTTTCGAGGGAAGCATTCTGGAGGAGACCAGGAATTCAGAAGACGTCAAGGGAGATCAAAGGAACATGGAACACAACTTTCTGGAAACCAAGAGAACATAAAAGGCACTGTTCAATCCCGCGGTGAGTCACCTGGTGGGTCTCGCCACGAAAATGGTTTCTGGGTGAAATACGGCTTATGGATCAGGTTTTGACACTTTTTATGATGAAAACAGATGAATTGACATGATTTCAATCATTTGCAATCAATTTTCAGCAGTTTCCACCAGTTTTCAGTACAAAAACATACATTTTCGGGTATTTTGCCGCTTTTTACCAAAAACACCTCATTTTCACTAAAAATCGGTGGAAACTGCTGGAATTTGGCTGGGAATGATTGAAGACATGCCTTTTCACCCATTTTTATTAGAAAAAGTGTCAAAAACCTTGTCCAGGAGCCGTATTTTAGCCAGAAACCATTTACCGTAAAACCTCTATTAGAAGGGCACCCAATAGTTTGTCTTTGAGCTTTACTATCTCAAAAACTAGAAGAGTTATCGAAAAGTTGTCAACTGCAAAGTTGTAGTTCTATTCTTCGTCTACAACTTTGCAGTTGACAACTTTTTGATAACTCTTGTAGTTTTTGAGATAGAAAAGCTCAAAGTCAAACTATTGGGTGCCCTTCTAATAGAGGTTTTACGGTAGGTGGCGAGACCCACCAGGACTGGCCGCGGTCTTTGAAGTCTTTGAAAACTTTTAACGGATCTCCATATTTGGATTTCCTTCAAAGGATGAACAAGAACAGAACAAGTAAAGAAGAATCAAAAAATCTCTCTTTATTTACACACTTGAATCGAAAAGAGTTCGCTTATGGGTTGTACTCGATGGGGAGGTTCTTGCGACGGACCATTCCGTCTCCCTGGAACCACTCGCGACGGAACTGCTTGGCGGCGCCGTCCGGAGTGTTGGTCCACTCGATCGTGATGCGGTCGTTGTTGGTGTCCTCTTGTCCGAAGGCGAACGCATCGCACGAGACGGCCAGCAGCACGGCTTCCTTCGGGTCGAGCACTCCGCACGGTGGGTCGACTCCGAGACGCTTCATGTTGGTGGTCTTGATGCCGTAGCCGATGCGGCGGGCCGACGAGTTGATCACCTTGATGTGGTACGTGTGCTTGTCGTCGTACGGCGCGTTGAACACGATCTTCGCGTTCGGCTGCGACTGGATGTCTCCTGGTGGGACGGATTGGGCCATGTCGATTCGATGGAGTTGTTGAGGACTCTATGAAGAACTGCCAGAACAGCCCCCCTTTTATAGCGATCCCTTATCAGCAGATTTGATCTGTGTTCCCGAAACCCGGATAGATTAGGGCCCTAGGTTATGTCACGGAGGGGCCAGTCACGTGACAAAGCTTCACGTAAGGTTTTACGTGAGAAATCAACAAAATCGGTTGCAAAATCGATGAAAATCAAAAAAATTAGTGGAAAAAGAAGAAATTAATTTATGCGCGACTAGGTACAGTATCCCGCTTTAAAGGCGCAGCACGTTTTGCCGCAAAAACTTTCGCTCGTTGCGAGACCCGTAACTCCGTAAATCTACAAACTCCGATTTTGAGATACAACGATAATGAAAAGTAGTGAAAATCGTTCGTTTCGAGACCCTTGACAGTAGTTTTCGAAGGGGCCAACACAATGTGAAACTAATAAAATCCAATTATTCACCTTCTCCCCCTTTTCCTCTGCAAATCGTAAGAGTACAAGAATGAAAATACAAACACGGCCTGTTTTGAATGGAAAAACCAATTTTCGGTGCGAATTGAAAAACGCGAGAAAGCACACAGGAGGGGCGACACTCCCTGCGGCTGATATCATTCCATATCACTTTCCCCCACTTTCTCCCTTGAATTCGTCACGAAAATGAGGAATTCTGTGAAGTTTCTGATGCTGTGGATGTGCCACGTGGCAGTTGCGTGTCCGCCGCAACCCAATGGAAACTGTTACTACGGTGGGTTGTTCTGGAAGGTTCCTGGGAGTTCAGTGGTCCATTTCAGGTCAGTACATGCTTTCGAACAGTCAGGGCGGCTTCCAGAATCAGCAATGCGGACAGGCTCTGAACAGGGACTGGTGTGCCGTCTCGTGAGTTGAAAATGTCTCGAAACACTTGAAAACGCTACGTGAAAGGGGGTATTGACACTGTATGAGTACTTGACACCTCCAGAGACATATTCATTCATTCCGAATGTTTGCCTCTCCGCACCCGTACTCCTCTTCTGGTTATAACTATAATAACCAAATGAACCAGTTGAACATGTTTCCGAGGTAGTGATAAGTTATCAGTGATAAGCAACTCACAGTAGTCCCGTAACAACCTCTTCCCCTTCAGATACCAACCCGCCACTCAACAAGCCAATTTCGGATGTGCCGCCAACTTTCCCATTGAGGTAAATACTCGAATTCCTTATCAGTAATCCTTATCATTTTCCCATTTCCAGGTGGGTGGTGCAGTGTGCGGAGAAGGGGCCGGATTCGTGAATCAACAGGGATGCAGCATGGTGAACACGGCGAATGGACCGTGTTATTTCTGCTGTTGTAAGGGAGGAAGTTGTAATCATCCGCAGGTAACTGATAACTGATAACTGATAATTTATTGCCGGCTTATCAAGTGTAAAATTACTACTTTTGAAACAAAAAACCTGAAGGTGACTTCTTTTCGTGGCGAGACCCAATAGAAAACTCGTCCGTTTTTGACAATTTTTTCGCAGTTAATCGTTGTATCGGAGTGGGTAGGTATATTTAGGCACCGCAATGAGTTCCGTCAAACTGAATATTTTTGTTTGATTCTTGTTGGAATCTGTTTGTATACTTGACAGTAGTACGCCCAAAAATTTTTATCCAAAAATATCAACTGGTTCCCGAGTTAGAGCCGTTTTAGTGCACGCCGCATTAGCACTAAAGTTCTACCGGGCGGCGAGGGGGCGGGACTTAGCCGACAAGCGAGATGGTCAGAAAATGCCACCAAACTGGAGAATTTGTAATTTTTGCATACTTGCTTATTTGAAATATTCGAGTAACTCGAAAAAAAAAGTTTGGGCCGAAAACAGGCCGCAAAAATATCGAACCCGCGTCAACCGATTGCAAAACGGGCGCGCACACGGCTGCGCCATGCACGCTTCTGCGGTCGGGGTGCTGAGGCTAATCACAACACCGGTGGGCGCCGCGCTTCCGCAGCTCACAGTTCCTTGTTGTTTATGCATGTTGTAGATGCACTTTCAGAGAGTGAAGTGATCATAACTTTCGTGGGCCATATTCGATTTTCGATTTCGACGTTTCATTTTGTTGGTAATGGCTAGTAGTACCAATTTTCATCTTCGAAATCACTGTGCCTCACTTGCATGACACCCAAAAACAAGGAAAACCGGGGAAGTGCTGAAGTGACATTCACCTCAGATGGATAAAAAGTACCTCAAACTGCTTCCATATCTTAGATTTTTGTATGGGGGTTACCTGAGTGTTAGTTTTGTGGAATACAAAAATAAAAATAGGGGGTCGTCGCTGAAAATTTTCCGTAAATCGCTTATCAGTTATAAGGACAGATAATCAGTTTAGGGCGATATTAGATTTTTCTACAAACTTAAAAATCCTTTTTTCTATGTCATAAACTAAAACTTTCAACAAAAAATTATATGTGCCTTGTTTCCTTGACCCCTAAAAATTCGAATTTCTGATCACCAAACCGATTTTTCGCTCCGTACACGAAAACTAGGAGTTTTCTGATAAAACTGATATCACCAGTCGATTCTACGTCGAAAGTTACGTAAAGGAAACTAGTTTCGAGAATGGTCCGGTACCCTCCAGCCCCGGTACGAGCCCTGAAAGGCTCGAATATGCAAGCGGTAGAAAAAATCGCAGGCCACGCCCCCTCCACTTTGCGGTGCCTAGGTATATTTACGGAGTTGAGGCTCCGGCAAAAAGCGAAAGTTTTTGGCGAAAAACGTGCTGCGCCTTTAAAGCGGGGTACGGTAGTTGCGCGAAAATTAATTTTGTCTTTTTCCACTAATTTTTCTTATTTTTATCGGTTTTTAACGAATTTGCGCATTTGTTACGTCGAAAAAAGCACAAAAGTGTATTTTCAATGTGAAAAAGTGCGAAAATTGGTTGAAAACCCGATGAAAATGAGGAAAATTAAATAGTGGAAAAAGACGGATCGCAACTACCGTACCCTGCTTTAAAGGCGCAGCACGTTTTTCGCCAAATTTTTCATGGTTTTTCTCTTTCATAGAGTAAGTTGGCTCAAATTGATCCGTTTGAGCTCAAATTTGAATGCCAAGATACAGAAACCCGTTAATCGGGATTCAGATGATCAGATGACACATTCAGATCTTCGCTCGAGAAGCTTCGAAACTTCCGATGAACCAGCAGCAAATGGGCACTTACAACCCGTCGAGCTACAATCCGTACTCCCGTTCGAACCAGGGATACTATCCGATTGGATGGTACAACACTGCTTCCCAACCATCCAATCCATTCCTTCTTATCGCTATCATTCTCGTCATTTTCCTCGTTTTGTCCTATTCTGTCTAGGTATTTTGATCTCCATTTTGCACTATTTTTGAGATTTTTGAGATCTTTTCCTTTTTTTTGAAAAATTTCAAATAGTTTTTTTACTGACCGAATAAGATTTCTGAAAAAAAACATTGTGATTTCACAATAAAAATGCCACGCATCGAGAAAATTGGAGAGAAATGGGGGAACAATTCACAGATGAAATAGGGAAATGTTAAATGACCTACTTTGGTTATTTCTAGGAAACAATTATTTTTAAAAAATAAATAAAATTCTGAAAGAGAGACCGGTTTTTTTGGTGGGGGGAACAATTTGTAAGAAAGAATTTGTGAAAAAATGAATAGTCTAGTCTAGTAAAAAAACGAATCGATAAGCCTAAATTATCACGAGCAGTTGCACGATTTCACCGTGATTTCAGGGTATCTACAGACATAAAAACGGGATTTTTCAGACGGGTGAATTGAGCAAAAAATGTGTGTAAAACTCGAGTGGGAAAAACAAGGAAAATAAATAAATTAGGGGAATGGGAAACGGGCAAGAAACGGAAGAGATCGGGGAAGTCATTCGAGTTCGCCGTCTTCGAGGTCCATGTCCGAGTTGTTGTCGCCGGATTGCATCTTCGGAGCCACTGGAGGGGTCAGCATCGGAGCAACGTCGAATGCTCGGGCACTGAAAGAAACAAGGGGTGTTCGAGAGACTTTGAACTCTTCGGAAAAACGAACAAACCTTGCTTTGAATGCCGGCGAAGATGACGTCGGCGACGTGTTATTGTACCTATCCACCGGCTTTTTCATTGAATTCCTCGAAGATGACGTGGACGATGTGATTTGAGGGACAGGGGCTTGAGGATTCTGCGGAGGGATGGATCTTCCGTTGGACGTCGATGATGACGAGGAGGAGACAAAGTTGCTGTAGAGAGGATCGATCCGGGCACGTTTCTCGCTGCTGCAACTGATAAAACGGTGGGATCGGAACTGGGGATGGGGATTACCTTGTGGAGTTATCGATGCGGCCGGACATTCGGTCATGGTCCCGTTTCCGTCGTTCCTCTTCGTGCATTCGCTCCTTGTTCAACCTCTCAACAGTCAGCTCGTCCTTCGGCACATATCCACGTGGCCGTCCGTTCGAATCAGGCATGTGATGGTGGTTGTTGGTGACAAGGGGACTGTTGCTGCGCCCGCGGTCCTGCAAACCAATCAGTTCGTTTGTTCCCACTCTTCAACTCACCACTCTCCGATTTGCAACGTCCGGGTTCTCCAGCGGTCGGGGTGCGTTGTTAGCAAAGTCTGGAACTTTTGCGGGATTTGTAGCTCTTCCGACGCGATCTTCGGGACTTACTAAGTTTTGAAGCGTAGTGGAACTTGCACGTGGATCGGTACGTGTTCAGGAAGTCCAGTTCCATCTCCTTCAGCTTCTCCTCGGTCATCGTCTTCGCGTCGTCGAATTGGCCCCACCACGGACACGGTGTGTCGTCTTTGAGCGTGAAGAAGTCCACGAATAGCTCATCGATCTGCGAATTTCTTTGGTTTTTCGGAAATGTTTTTAGACAAAACTCACATTGACACTCCCATAGGCCGCCATCAAGTGGATAATTGCAATCGCCATTGTAGCAGCATCATATCGAAGACACCAGTCGGTGACGGCGATTCTGAAAGCAAGGAATGTCAGTTTTTGAGCTTATGATTCATAAGCTCAAAAGTTATGAACCGAGTTTTTTAAAAGTTTTTTTTTCAAACTCACACATCAGTGGCGAAGTAATACGCGCAATTGCACATTTTCTTGTACATATTGCTCGGATCGACGGTTCCCATGATTTCGAGGACTTTGGTGTGCGGCAGGATGATGTTCAGATCGAATGCTGCAGGAAAAGCTGGGTTTAATCGGGAATTAACTGAGAAACACTTACAAATCGTCTGGAGGATCATACTTTCGAGGAGAACGATGATCTGACACGCTTCTGCTCTGGCCTGGAACAAAAGTTCGATTTCTGGGTACATTCATCAATGATTTTTTGAATCTTCTTTTCATTTTCGTAACTAAAAAGACCGTACCGTTTGACTTGTCAATGGCGGTTTTCGGTCCCTTCTCTCCCGCCAGATATCGATCACATGGGACAGTTTTCGAGGACATTCTTGGCTTTTTCCGGCTAAAAATACACATGCTGCGCCGACGTCCTGGAATACGAATTGAGTTGAAATTTGAAGGAAATATGGGAAACTTACTCGATAATCAAACTTTTTGAAGCTGTGGAAGTAGTAAAATCGATGCATGTAGGTGTGGGCGACGCATAAACCCGTGTGGCCGCTGTAATTTCGAGAATATGCAAGTTTCTTGGAATTCCAGATTTTGTGAAGCTGCTGTGAAGGTTTATAGCTTGCTTTAGAGGTTTTCAGTGAATTATGAAGTGGAAATCAGTTTTTCCTAACAAAAATCTTGCACTTTGTTGAAAACTGCACATTTTCCTCGGAATTCCGGTATCTTTTTTCTAATTTCGATAAATTTTGGGATTTTATTGATGTTTTTAGAACTTTTATAAAACAACATACATTCTCTGTCTGGGATCCTTGATGATATTGAGTCCGTCAATCATCTCCTGGATAAACGCGGCGGCCATTTGCCGATGATTCATCTCCTCTTCTCTAGACATTCCTTCCTGTATACTCGCTGTGTTTCTCATCTGAAAACATGAAAGTAGCGTGAAATTCCAGGAAATTCCCTTGATTCTTGCCTCCTCTTTGGTGAAATACCATTTGTGGGGCGCGGGCCGCTGCTTTGGTGATCCCGCGCCTCGACTCGTCGACGACATTGCATTTGAGTTTAATTCTAAACATTAATTTTCGCATTTTGTTAAAAATTTTGTACTTTTTAATGAAAAATTATGTATATTTGGGTGTTTTTCCTTGATAAATTAATAAAATTCCATGTTGATTTTCGGCTTGGAAGTGCAAGTGCGCTCTTTCGAACGCGTTGCGGCTCGCGTCGCGGTCGCTGACTCCGCCCAATTCTGATTCATCCACGCAATTTTCTTTTTTTCTGCTCTTTTCCAGCGGTGAGTCATCGTTTTTTCGAGTTTTAATTAGCTAATTTATTGATTTTTATGTTTTTGAATGTATTTTTTATCGACGCGCAACAAAATTACGGCGAAACAAGCCAATTTCCGCGAAAAACTCGTGATTTTCGTATTTGTTCGAAAAAGTGAATTTTTTACTAAACTCTCGTGATATTTGTTGTTTTTGGGTCGAAAATAAGCGCAACAAGTTATTTTCGAGTGTTATTTTACATTGGTTTTTACCTTTTCCATGTAGATCACGAGGAAATGCCGATTATTGCGCCGTATTTCGAAATTGCTCATTATTGCAAATAATTCCTTGTTCGACCTGATTTTTTCAAAACAAAACTGTGTTTTTCCTGTTGATATCAACATTTTGAACTTTTCGCCAGCTTTTCACACACAATTCCCAGCTGAAAGTAATAAATGTTGCAATTTTTCTGAAAAATTGTCATTCTTTATTTTCCCGGTCTTTCCTCAATAATTTGTTGATCCACTTAATCTCTGTGTCATCTACACTAATTGGGTGTCTTTCTCCAATTATTGAGCTGTACTGGAACCCTTGTATGCGCGTTTTTGATGTGCGTTGACACTCTGGCCGTCTGTCCCTCTTTTATCATCCTCTGCCATCCAGTAATTGCTCTCTCCTTAAATCCCCTCTACCTCTTCTCTCGCTTTCTCCGTTCGCTCCATAGCCCTCATCTCTTCAATTCTCGTTTTTTTCAGCTTGGATCAGTATGTCGTTTTCGCACAAATTGATCCCGGAAAAAGACGGTTTCCGGTACGGAAGAATGATACATCCATGGCTGTTCCGTAAGCAAGAAGTGAGTTGTTTCTCTTGATGCTTGCGTGTTACTAACTCTTCTACTTTTCAGCTTGTCGCTGACACTCCAAGTCGGCGAGATGGAATGAGCTATGAGGATGAGTTGGCGGTTCGGCAGCAGGGAGGAGTGTTCATTTTCGATGTTGTCATGCAACTGACACACGGAAAAGGAGAGCAGTAAGTGGATCCGGGAGTATATTTGGGAGTAGGAAAGTAGGTTGGGGACGGGACGATGGAAAAAGAAGCGTTTCCGGAATCTCGTCTCCTTTGAAAATGACTGACGGGGTACTCTTTTCGGGGGCAAAAAGGGAATCTGACTCGATTCACCGAAATCCTCTCCCAATCTCCATCATTGGCTGGATTCACCCTCATTGCACTGCGATATTATTCCAGCGGACTCAGCGGCGTCGCAGCAACGCTGTTTAACCGGTTCTTCAAGTTTCACTCTCTGAGGAAGGTAGACTATCGGGACGTCGCCGCGGCTTGCGTGTTTCTGGCTGGAAAGAACGAGGACTCGCCGAAGAAGCTGAAATATGTGGTCAACCAGCTCTGGCAGTACAAGTTCCCGCACAACAAGCAGTTCCCGTCGGAGAAGACGTTTCTCGATCAATGCGACGTCGTGACGTTCCTCGAGGAAGTCGTACTCAGAACTATCTGTGAGTTATTTGATTCAGTGTCTTGATGAATAACCTGTTCAACGAAGACTGAATTCTTTATTTTCAGCGTTCGACATAAATATCGACCTCCCGCACCAGTACGTTCTCAAACTGATGCAACGTGTGGAGAGAGGACGAAACGTATACAAGGAGATGGTGAAGACTGCCTACTACATGGCCACCGACGTGCTCATCGTCACCGACTGGAGCATCAGATATTCGTGCGCTGCTATCGCGACAGCCTGCGTGAATATCGCTGCTTTCTTCCACGGAATCCGAATGGACGACATTGTCCCCAAGGACCTACTCGAAGACTGGTACAAATTCCAGGACCCATCGCTGACCCGTGCCGAGCTGGAGGCGATGACCCGCGAGTTCATCGACATATATGCTCGCAATCCCAGTTGTCACATAGGAAGTCTGAAGAAGATCGACCCTCACGGAAAGGTGAAGATTATTGGCGTCTCGCCAAATGCTCACCAGGTCTCTTCGTCTTCTGTCACTGCTTCGTCGTCGTCGTCAAATCTGAAGAAGATCGACTTGGAGTCATACAAAGGGAGACAGAAGACGCCGTCAGTCACGTCCACCGATTCGCCACGTCAGAGCTTCTTGCCTGATGTTAAGAATCAGAAAGTTGTCGAACGAGGGTTGATGGAGCACAAGAAGGAACGGGAAGCTGCAGAGAAGCATCACAGCTCAAGAAGCAGCGAGAGCTCCTCTTCGTCGCATCCTCATCACCACCACAATGGTCATCACAACGGACACCACCATCACCATCACTCGACGTCGTCGGTCTCGTCAACCGATGTTCGTCACCCAGCCCATCACCATGGTCACCACGTTCAGAAGAGTCAGTCTGCCACGGCTTACTCCGACCACCACAAGCACCAGAATCACCACTCGAATTCTCACCATCAGTATCACGAAGACGGTAGATCGCTGAAGAGACCGAGTGCACAAGAGGAAACGAATGGGTAAGTTCGAAAACTTCATCATTTTTTGCAGTTTCTCATTTCTCCCATAGTTTCAGAGTGAAGAAAACGCGCATGGAGTATCAGTCGAACTTCGTCGCCGCTTCGTCGTCTTCGTCTTCCAACTCCGTCAACGGATTCTCTCATCAACAGATGCAGATGTCGATGACGACGATACAGGAAACTGCCAACAGCAGCGGAGTCTCGGCCTACGCTCTGGGAGTCAGCAAGATGACGGGCGGACCTGTGCCGCTGATGCAGATACCTGTGCACGAGTCGATGCTATCATCTAATCAGCCTTCGGCTTACCAGAAAATGTGCATGGACTTGGAGAATAAGCGGTAAGCGTTTCTTCTTTCAAAAAATCAAAAAATGATTGGAAATTTCCTGATCTTCTTCTAAAAAATGCTGTTAAATGCTTCAATTCTGACCAGCTTCCAGACGTCCTCCGTCCGCTGAAACACGAGCTGGGCTGCACCACCAGCACATATCTCCACCGGAATCTTCCCCTCCGATCTCCTCGACGATCCTTCTACCGCCGCCGCCACCACCACCGGTTCCACCATTCCGACACGACGAGATGGAAGAGGGAGAGCTCCGATAAGCAGTCCGTCCCTGCACTCGTTGTTTTTGAACATGTTTTTGTACAGTAGTCCCTTCTTCCCATTTCTGCATTTCTATCCAATATTTCGTTTTCCCCTCCCATTCGCTCTTGTCTTTTGGTCATTTTCACCGGTTTTCCGTTCGTTTTTCTCGACCGTTAGACACTATTCTCACCCGTTTTCTCTCCCCTCCTCCCCCAATTTTCACCACTTTCCTCCATAATTTGATCTCGATTCTAGTCGTTTCGTTTCGTTTTTATCCTACTTTTTCTCCCAATTTTCCTCATTTTTCCTCCTCTTTTTCTATCATTTTTCTATTTCCTTCCCCTCCCCGGCCCTCATTTTCTGAATCCTCTAAATTCATTCGTTATAACGGTATTATTCTCTTTTTGGCAACTAAAACACGAGGTAAAAAATCCCAAAAAAATGTCCCTTCCCCCACACCCACCCATCCATTTCCCTTCCCAGTTTCATTTTTTTTCTCGTTTTCTTTCACTGGGATAAACGACTCTATTCTGATGTCTCTTTATATAATTGTGTAAAGTTTACTTTGTATTATAATAATGATTTTTCTCAAAATAAAAGTATAGATACCAATGAAAATCTTTGGTGTTTTTATTAGACGAGACAAAGCGGGGGAAGACAAGAATTCGGTGGAGGGGGAACAATAAATTATGGGGACAGTGGACTTATGGCTACTTCGGATGACGGGGAAACTCGTGGAATCAGGCGTCTCTGCTCATGTATTTACTGCGATTCGACTCGATCATCTGCCACTTTCGACTGTCGAAAATGCCACGCCAAGCGGACGAATCGAGGGTGATCTGAACGAGGAAATGGACGATTTCCGGGGAGATTTGGGGACATGGGGGACTGGTTCATGGACTGCAATCGAAAAAGGACTCGGAGGCCTCGGAGGGTTCACAGTGAACTGAATTTGTCCGTTTTTGTCCAGAAAGCTCTTTTTTCAAAGTCCCAGCCAGTTCTCAAATAATGTAGAAATTATCATGGTCTGAGACTTTGCTGGCTCTTTGAGCAAGGACTTCTTGGCAAAATCCAATTTTACAGAAGGAAATTAAGACGATTGTTGTCCCATCCACTCACCTTTCCACTGACTCCGTCACCCTCCGACTGTGCGATCTTCCCTGCCTTCAGGTTGTTGACTGTGTTTGTTTGACTGCGAGTCTTCTCGAGATCTTTTCGAATGGCTGCCAGGTGGAACGAGGGGAACGATTGCTTGATTCGCATCGCACATTCGTCCAGTTGACGGGGATCCACGAGACGCGCTGGGGGCTGAAAACGGATCCCTACTCCAGAATCCCTAGAATCCCTTCTCTCACCTTCTCCTTCACAACAGTCTTCTTTGCCTTTTCTCTGTCCGTTTTCATCCTCTTCACCGCCTCCGAAACATCGGAAATTCCGAACTTTGACACCTGGATCTTCAGATTCGCAGCGACGGTTTCGGAGACTCGAGCTGTGAATTGTTCCAGAGATTCCTGAAAGTAGTTGTCCCTTTCACCTTCAAATCGGTGCCCTCACCTCTTCGGTTTTCTCCATTTTCGGCAGATATTCGACTGAGATGACAGTGAACGGAAGGGCGAAGAAGTAGAAGAGATCGGACCACCAGGTGGCTCCGAGCAGCGAAACGGCCACTTTCCAGGGGTACGGACGCCACACTCGGACTGACACGGGCTGCACGATCGGAGACACTTCGAAGCACCACGTACTGAAACACACAGTTCACCCTTTCCATTCGAGACCCGACTCACTTAAACTTGAGCAACGCCTTCTCTCCACTCGTGATAATGCCTTCCGGGAAAGCGAGAAGTGGCATTTGTTCCTTGGCGATCAGCTCTTTCGCCCCATTGACAAGTTGTTCCCTTCCTCTCGAAGCACCCAAATCCACGTATCCGAAACACCTGAAACTCAACGGAGACTGATAAGAAGTGATAAGAAGATAACGGGGGACGAACCATCTGATAACAGCGGGGATATCCCAAACAGAAGGGAGAAGGCACGGAGTGAGGATGTCGATGGCGAGGTGATCGAGAATTGACACGTGGTTCGCGCAAAGGACACGGGCCGATTCGTCTCTAGAAACAGATTTTGATGAATTGGGATACAATTTCACAATTCGACACCCCCTATTTCTAGCAGATTTCCCATTCTTTTTACCAACCTCTGTCCAGTTTTCTCGACGACAATTCCGAGAATCGAGCACATGATTCGGAGTGCGTGCATGCGGAGAGCCGCCGATTTTCGCAAAAGACAAGCCACGAGAAACGTGTGAAAACCGATGAAAATTCGGATGAGAAGGATTATGAAACCTGCAAAAAATAAACCGGCGGTCCAATGGGAATATTTTAGCAACGTTCTTTGTTTGACAACTTTTTGAATTGTTTTGTAAAACGGACGATTCGTTTCTTTTTTCAGATTTCACAAGGGAAGGTTGTGAGGTCGCAAACTTGGAAAATTCTGAGAAAATTCCCAAAAATCCGATAAATAGTGAATAGTCACCAAATATTTTTAGTTTTTCCCGCCGATTTTTTTGAGCAAGTTATGAAGCTCTTTCCTTCTGGCTCAGTGCTAATTTTTCGAAAAATCGGCCTAAAAATCGGGAAAAAAGTTCTGGCTGATTTTAATTAGTTTTTTTGGGTTTTCGGAACCTGTGGACTCGTTTTTGACAATAAAATTTTTTTTTAATTTCTGACAATTTTGATGAAAAACCGACACTTGGTGAAAAATTAAAATTTTGAGCAAAACTTTCGGAAATTTCTAAAAGAATTTTTTAAGTTTGCGACCTCACAACCTTCCCTTGTCAGCAGTTGAAAAATACAGTTTTATGGAAACTTTCTGATGTAAAATTTGAGTTTTTCCTCTAAAACTCCACAATTTCTATATTTTCTATTTCTTTTTTTTTTGCCATTTTTTCCAAATATCCGAAATCTTACCAACAGGTGCATAAACCAGTGAAAACAGTTTTGTAATAGTGTCTCCGTTCCTTTTCTGATGGAACATTTCCTCGATTTTCACTTCTGAAGTCGTCGTTTCCGGTGACGACATCTGGATTATCGATTGATTGTTCTGCTTTGTTTTTTTTAATATCAAAAGTATGTGTTCCGGATATTTAAAACCCTGTACCCATGGAAGAAGCGGTGATTATGGGAAAACTTTTTATTAAATTGGAAAAACTCGTTCATAAATTCAAAGAGAAGACTCCTAAATTCGGAAAGAAACAGTTTGAACCATCATAATAAACTAGATGTGACTTGCAGTCAATTTGGCACTTGATTTTTGGGAAGAGGCTGTGGTCAAAGGCAATAAGGAAAAGATAACTTCAGAAGGCCTAGAAGCTAGAGAAAGAAGACGTTTTGATGCTGATAAGAGATAAGGGGGACTTTTTAGAGCCGAAGAGAAGTCGATTAATCTAGATAAGTCTAGGTGAAATAAGGGTGAAATCCTAAAGGAAATGGGGCGAAAATGAGACATGAGTATGGGATTTAATGAAGTTTCAGGGTAGGGAAAAGTCTAGAAAATCTAAGAGCACTGCACACAATCAGTCTAGCTTTTTGATTATTCTGATGAACTGATAACTGATAAGGGACGGGACGATTTTACAGAATTACAGATGTGAACGAAAGAACGAATGGGTGATTCGGGGAAAGAGTGGATGAATTATGACTCAGAGCAAATTCACATGAAAGGCATTTGGGGGGAATTGGTGATAAGGAGGTAATCACTGCTGATGATGATCTTCTGGAGGCTGATTGAGTTGACTTTTTGGTACCTGAAAATGATAGGAATCGATAAGAGTGATCAAGGATCAGAGTTGTTTTGTTATCAGAGACTCAGAGACCGAGAGACAGGGGAAAACATGTTTTGATGGGAAATGATCTATCAAATAAATCAAAACACTCACAACTTGAGCTCCTTCGTTTGAGTAGAGTATCTGATACTGATCCTCGCTTCCTTCTCCGAACAAACGAGCTCTGAAAAATGGGAATGAGGAGTTCAACGGAGCACATTTGCATACCTGGCTCTGGCGGCTTCGATCTGTCGGATACAGTGTCTCGAAACACGAAGATCCGCGCGGATTTTGGTGACTGTCTTGCATTTGATGGCGTCCTCCATGGCACGGTAGTACGTCGACTCCTTCATCATCTCCTTGGAGATCTCCTCGAGTTCTTGATCCTTGAGTCCGACTCCGGTACTCTTCATTTCCAGTGCTTCGGCCAGAGTCAGCATTGGCTTGGGATGTGTGGAAGAGCTGGCGACTTGGTCGATGACTTCTTCGACGAGCTCGACGTTCATTTCCTTGGCGGGAATCAGAACTTGATGGGCACTGTCTCCAGAAGTTATGATCGGAGAGGATTCGTGATGAGAGAACGGATGGGATGAAGCAGAAGAGGAGGAAGAGGCCGCGGCAGTTCGTTTGCGCGGGGACAGAATCAGAGGACGTCTTCCGAGAACTGACGGACGTTTCGATTGCTTCTCCTGGCCAAGAACTCTCGGGAAGAGACTTCCAGAAGACGGAGCAGCGGTTGACGTGGCAACTGGAGCTGAAGAAGACGTGGCGATGGATCCAGTGGATAGAGACTTTCCACTGAGAGGACCAGCAGCAGTTGAGAATGCATCGATCGGGACGTGGTATTTGGCCATGGAGAGACGGACTCCCGTGGCCAGAGATCGGGCGAGCATCGACTTCAGAGGACGCTCTTCTGGCTCTTTCGGAGACTCCTTCTTCGCCGATTTCGGAGGAGGAGGAGGAGTTGGTTCCTTAGACTTGGACTTTTTGCGAGCAGCGTTCCGAGAAGAAGTACGTCTTGCAGTGCTCGTAGAGGGCTCCGGAGTCTGCTCGGCAGGCGTCGATTCCTCCTCTTCCTCGTCTTCGAACTCTTCTGGACGTCCTTCCGCCTCTGTTTCCTTTCCGGCTCCCTTGACCAACTGATAAGCCAGTGCCTTTCTCGGCTTCTTTGTCGCCGACGCCTCCTTCTTGAACTGCTTCGCGTTCATAAGCCTCTTCGCCTGTTGCGATCTCTTCGCAACCATCTGCGCGAATCTCTCGTCTCGTTCCTTCTGGCTCTGCTTCAGCTGCTTCTCGTCCTTCGGTTCCACTAGTTCTTCAGATTCCTCCGAAGACAGCTTCACCTTTTTCTTCGCTGGAGTAACCGGACACGAAGCCACCGATGCCTCTGGTTCCTTCTTTGCAGGAGAGTTCGTGACCGAAGTGGCCAGTCGTCTGCTCTTCCTCTTCTCAGCTCCCATCGGCATCTGCGGAGACGGCTCGTCTTGCGGCTCTTCGATGTCCTCCGCCTCGTCCTCCTTGTCCAGCATCCCCGGTAATTCCTCTTCCAGATCGTCTTCCGGACACGGATACTTCTTTCTGTGCTCCTTGTTCCGTCTCATCTGCAGATACACTGCCCGTTGCATGACATTGTGGTCGTTCACACTGGTTCCGCCTTCTTTTCCGACGAACGCCAGTGATCGGACGGCTTTCTTACGTCTCTCCTCGTCCTGCACGATCCTCGTTCGTTCCTCAGGATTCTGCGGCTGGGAAAATATGAAATTAGAGAAAAACAGGTCAATAACTTACATAGATACTCTTCGTTGGCGACGGCGTCAGGACAACTTCATTCGCTGGCGGCTCGCAGCCATGATACGCCACGTAGACGTTCCTGCGTGTCCAGTTGTCCCACTTCTCGATCGGTTCTAGCTCGGACGACCTGCAGTTCATCTTGGCGAACTCGTAGATCCTTCGTAGATGACAGTGCTGGGCGGGTGGTGCATTCAGATGTCTGCGATAGCCAGTGACCGTCTTGTAGCCGTAGGTGCATTTCCGACAGAACGGGCACATGAATCCAGCCTCCGGCACCTCCAGCACACTGTCCTTCTTCTTCAACATCGTCTCCGTATGGTCAAGCAAATGCGTCTGGAGTTCCACTACACTACAGGAGTGGAAATCGCAGATGGTACAGACCCAAGGCACTCTGGAACTTTGGCAAAGTGGTTAGCGGATTTTTGAAATGCCTCGACATACCTCTTCTTACTCGGTGTCGTTTTGACATCTGGAGATATCGCCACGGGCACTCCGAACGCTTCTATGGCCGATTTGTTGAAGTTGTGGTTTCTGAAGCACTCCTCAGCAAAGTGCTCTGTGCAGATTGGTCCAGCGGCGATGGAGAACGAGACAGGGCCCATCTTGCTGCGCAGGATGTCCTTGTACTTGAAACCGAGCAGATTCGCCCAGATTCTCCGTCTGTCGAGATCTGCTGGGAAGTTGAGATGCATCTCTCCCGACTTCATCATTCGATTACAGACAGTGCACGGCTTGTGTGTCAGTGTAGAGTACGGAGAGAACTTCTTGAAGTGGTCGGTCACGTAGATTCGGAGCCGCCCGTTCTTGTTCTTCTGAACTTCGAGGTGCTCTCCGTCGGGAGGAGTTCGTGTGAGACGGGAAAGAGTTTCAGGGATGACTTGGCACGGGAAACTCGAGAAAACCTTCTCGCGATCCGCCGGATCCATCTCTTCCTCTTCTTCTTCCATCATTTCCCGCTCTCTTTGAACTGATTCTTTGGTTGGAGTGCGCATAGATGAGTCGAGGAGTTCTCCGCTCGATGTCATAGAAGGCATGACGATCTGAAACTGAGAGAAGCATCAGAAAGGGAACAATGCTCTAGGGTTCACACCTAGAATGAAGAAGGGAACTCTAAATCCTCCCACCAGCTGCTTTCACACCCACTTACCTCTGGATCATCGTCCTCTCCACCAACCACATCAATTTCTGAATCTACAACTGGATCTGCGAACATCTGGTCCTTTTGTAGCTGGAAATAGGCAGTAAGGTGTCAAGTCTTTTGAAGTTTTCTCACTTTTTTCGACGGAGATTTGGTTTTTGCGGGTTGAGACTGGCTCTGCGTGCCGCCCGTTTCGTCTTCTTTTCGTATCTCTTCACTTGGCTCGTCTGACATTTTTCTGGAACAAGTTTCAGTGCTTATCAATTTGAAAAACTTCACAAAAACAGAGAGAATGAGCTAATTTTTATCATTTAAGCGTGATTTTGGGTGAAATTTACGGAAACTAGGTTATAACGTATTCATTGGGAGCGGAACAATTTAAAGTTCAAGTCTGCAAATACCAGAAACACGTGGAAACGCAAAAAATCGATAGCGGCGGCCGAATTTCGTACAATTCTGGCTCCCACTCTTTCTCGAGTACGCAAACACCGTGACGCCGAATCACGGGCTTCATGTCTGCACTCTCCAGCTTTACACACTCTCTCGCCGGCGCGTAGCGGATGCGTCGCGGCGATGATTAGATAGAAGCGGTGAGGGTGGAGCGGAGATAATATCAGTTTGATGGGTGATTTGTTGGGGTGAACGATGAGTGATTGACAGCACTATTACGATCGAACAACGCCTAAAAGTCCGCGCAATTAATCGAGAAGTTACGGAAAACGGGAATTGACTACAGTAGTCCGAGGGTTACTGTAGTTTAGACAAGTTTCAGTAGGGTTTTTCAAAGAGTAATTGACTTGTAAAGCCTAGAAACTAGTGCAAATCGACGAACGGACGGTTTCGGTTGTACAAACATATAGTGAAGAATGTTTGCTCAAGAGAAGAATATATGCACTCCAGAGGGACTGGATATGGACCAAACGGGGTACTGTAGACGGAACGAAGCAGAGGAACCAACCAAGACACAACTGAAGAGTTCAGATAATCAGAAACTTTCAAAATATGTCGCTCATCAGAATCATTCAGGTCATCTTCAAATCTGAGCCCAATCGGTCTTTTCTGCTCCGAGTTACGCTCTAAAATCTGAAACGATAACTGCCCAACTCCAAAATTCAAACTCCCGCCCTGCTGCATTCCGATTCTCCTTGGAGCACACTTGCATCTCCCCGCTCCTCTTATCCCATCATCTTGCGTGGTCCCTTTGCCACTGATCACAGCTGTCTGCGTGTCTGCGTCTCTTCGTCTCGCACACTCTCTCGTCGTCTTCATGCTCATTTTCAGTGTGTAAAAATGCCCTCTCAACTCTCGATTTCTGCCGAAACACACGAGGAAAACATCATTGATTGGTCGGATATTGGCATGCCGCCTGGTGGCCCACTGACACAATTCGCTCCCTCTTTTTTGGTTTTTTAAATGAAATGAATGACTACTTTGCATGAGAGCGCCCTTCCAACCTCCTCCAAACTTTCTTCAGGTACCATGGCCGAGGAAGAGGAAGATATCGTTTGGATCCGTGAGGACGAGGTCCCAAAGACACCTCTGACCCCCACAACTCCAGCTACCGTAATCGAGGCCACGCCCACTTTGATGGACGCATTCGAAAGAAAACCGTCTCAGGGACCACCGGAGGTTACTGTATCGAGTCCTGTGGAAGTCAAAAAAGAGGAAGAAGTGACGAAAAACGAAGAGAAAGAGAACGTGCTGACGCCGAAATTGGAGCCGAAAACGCCGAATTCTTGTGATGATAACAGCATGAGTTTCGATATCAGTGAGTGATTGCGGACTTGTGAAAGTACAGTAATCCGTTCAGGTGAATGCGAACGGAACTTCAACAAGGCGATAAAAGAAGCGAATGATATTCTGGAGGACTTTGATAAGAAATCGCAGCAAGTCGCTGAGAACACAAAGTTCGTCGCCAAAGGGTATGTTCGGTGGGGCGCACTTGCATTTCCGACGATTTCAGACTAGCCGAACTGGCCGCCGAGGCACCGAAAGTGTTCCAGAAAACGATTGATGATCACTCGCAACTGCCGCCGATTTCCGAACTGCCGAGTGGAGGGTAAGGGTTACTGTAGCTGTGCCGCGGCGAGTCACCTGATGGGTCTCGCCACGAAAATGGTTTCTGGCTGAAATACGGTTTTTGGACAAGATTTTCGACTTTTTCTGATGAAAACGGGTAAATTGACATGATTTCAATAATTTCCAACCAAATTTCAGCAGTTTCCGCCGATTTTTAGTGAGAACAAGGCGTTTTTTATAAAAAGCGGAAAAATACCCAAGAATGCATGTTTTTGTACTGAAAATTGGTGGAAACTGCTGGAATTTGGCTGAAAATGACTGAAAACATGCCTTTGTACCCATTTTCATCAGAAAAAGTGCGAAAACTTTGTCCAGAAGCTGTATTTTAGCCAGAAACCATTTTCGTGGCGAGACCCACCAGGTGACTCGCCGCGGGACGGCAATAATACCGTAACCTGAATTTCCTGTTTTTCAGCCTTCCGAAAAACGTGGAATCCGTGTTAATTGGGGACGGAATCCTCGAGGAAATCACTGGAACACTGGTTCTTCCGAACGGACAAGTTCTTATCACTGATGATAAACAGGGCATTTTACTGTTTGATTTGGAGGGAAATGTCGCTGGAAAAGTGAGATAAGGTGATAAGGAACTGATAAGAGAAGGGAATTTCAGCTGAATCTGCCGGATTTCCGAAAACTTTGGAGTCCTGTTTATCACAAGGAACATATCTTGGCAAGCTCTCTTATCAGTGCTCTCTGATAAGACATTGCTCATTTCCAGGTGCTCGCCGACGCGAAAAACGCCTCTGAACACTGGGTTCGCCACGTCATAAAGCTGACTTTCGAGTTGGAATACGTGGCAAAGATCGAGTGTCCGTCGTGGTTGGCAGAGTGTACGATACTGCGGGAACGGCTCAGCATTGCACACAACGATCACTTGTATCTGTGTGTTTGTGGAGAGGTAACTGATAAGGTGATAAGAGGGACACTGATAAGAAGATAACATCTCAGACGTTCTCGGGACTCTATGAACTGACTCCGATCGGGCAATGGACAGAGTTGGAGTACAAGCTCTCCGAGGCATACATCGACATGTTGGCCTTCGCGACGATCGGACCGATCACTCAGTTGTTGGTCGTGGAAGGTACTGTTATCAGTGTCTTCTGATAAAGTGATAAGAAGTGTTAAGGCCGTCGAAACTACGTCCTGCTCGTTTCGGTTCGTGAATCCCGGATCGTCGACAAGAAACGGATGGCCATTTGCGAGAGACCGGGAGCCCTGGCCAGAGATGAAGCAGGTAGGCTCCTCCCCCTACAGTAACCTTACAGTATCCTCTAGGCCGTCTGTTCGTCGCGAATCGCTTCTCGGCAAGTATCCAATTGGTCGACACGAGGCGTTGGGTTTCCGAGAAGAACGTGGCGATCACCGAGGCTTTCGTGAGTCCGTGGGTCTCGCCACGAAAGTGTCATTCCTTTTCCAGGTCCGTCACTTCACTGCCTGCTGGGGTCTTCTGGCGATTCCGTTGAAGAACTCTGTTCGTCTCCAGCGCTATTCGTTCCGTTCGCTCCGTTGAAAAACTTCCCCGATTTTTTGTATTTTTGTAAAATTTGATTTCAATTTCCGAAATAAATTCTGATTTTTGAGATTTGCAAAATTAGAGTTTACTGGGTTGGAGTTGGCAAAATAAAATAAATAGATGAATAAATAAATACAAAAACAGGGCAATTCGACAATAGAAATCGATAAAATCACGGCGTCAGGTCCTCCCTTTTCTTCGAAATCTTCGTCTGATCCACTTTTTTCAAGTGTCCCGGACTCGTCACCTCGATTTTCCACGACACTGTCTTCAGCTGATTCGACAGATCGATCAGCTTCTTCCTGCAATCAAATAGGTTATTCCTAGAGGGAAAAGACAAAGAAAACGCACTTGTTCTCCTCGAAAGTCACGTATTTCTGATGGAGTTGAGCGGTGACCCATCGTCCCTCGTACCACACGTCGCCTTCATTCGGAGCAGATTCGCTTCGGTAGGCTGGCATTCCTGGAAACAATCTCTTCCTAAAAGGTCCTAGGTCCTTTCCGCTTACTCTTCTCGAGCTCTTCCCTTCTCTTTTTCTGATCTTCGTCGAGTTCCTCGTCTTCAAGCATCAGCGTCAAGTAGTCGTCTCCAGATATCCGCTTCCATTCCGCCGGACGTCGTTTTTCAATCACTTGGCTACAAGAATCCAAGATCTCTTCCCTAAAAGAAAGAAGAACCTACCGTATATCGGAAATCTTCTCGAGATTTCCCTTGCACTGATCCGACAGTTCGTTCGGATTCTCGCCCTGATTCAACGTCTTCCGTTCCATCACCCTCTTGAGCATTTGCGACAGTTGAGATGTTCTGGAATGACCTTTTTAGCGATATTCTGAGGAAATGGCTTACTTGGAGTTGAGATCAGTGACGAGTTCCCTTCCGAAAACGCACAACTCGCCAGTCGTCATCTTTTCGAAATCCTCGATTGTCGCCGGATTCGGACGAGTCGGTGGCTGGGACAGCATTGAGACGCTGTGTTGTTCCTGGAACTACGGGAAATATATATGAAAACGGGTTCCTAGTTCTCCTTTTTTAAATCCTATTTTCAGGATGAGAACGGATGAAAAGAGGGGATAATCTTCAATGATAACAGCCCGTTTTCTAATCTTTTCTAATCATTTTTTATCACAGAGCTCCGGAACTAAAATTACGAGCCTAAAAGGGGGTCAACAGCATAGAAAATGACGAAGAAAACGGGAATTTCCATAATTTTAATTTGTGAGCAAATTGAGTATTCAGAGCACGAAATGCACTGGGAAATGGCAAATTTCGAAATGTTTGAACGCTGAATTCGTACCTGAGCCATTCTGGAATACACAGAATGCGTTGAGGAAGCGGACGGAGGGAAAGCGTGGCTCGTCGGATCGAGGTACGAACTCTTGTGCTGAGGGGGCGGGACCGAATCGGCTTGATACTGCTGTTGTTGCTGTTGTTGGCGCATCTGGGCCTGGAATGGAGTATTCTGATCTTCTGATTAGTTATCTGATTATCAGTGGGGATTTGGAGATTAGATACAATTTCAAGCGGATAGGTTCAAAAACCACTATTATTGCCGTCCCGCAGCGAGTCACCTGGTGGGTCTCGCCACGAAAATGGTTTTTGGCTTGATTACGGCTTCTGGACAAGGTTTTGGCACTTTTCCAGATGAAAATGGGTGCAAAGGCATGTCTGAAATCATTTTCAACCAAATTCCAGCAGTTTCCACCAATTTTCAGTACAAAAACATGCATTTTTGGGTTTTTTGCCGTTTTTTACCGAAAACACCACATTTTCACTTAAAAATCGGTGGAAACTGCTGGAATTTGGCTGGAAATGATTGAAATCATGCCTTTTTACCCATTTTCATCAGAAAAAGTGTCAAAACCTTGCCCAGAAGCCGTATTTCAGTCAGAAACTATTTTCGTGTTAAGACCCATCAGGTGACTCGCCGCGGGACGGCAATAATATGTCACCGGAAATTGGCAATGGAAAAGTGAGGAAATTTTGTGTGATAAGAAAAGTGCGGCTGGAAAAACAACGGCATTTTCGCTGATAAGCTGATAAGCGATTCAGCTGTCCGTCCTAAAAGTCTACCTGCATCTGCATTTGTCTCTGCTGCTCGGCATGCATCTGCTGTTGTTGCTGCATGCTCTGCTGACTCGCCGGCCCTCCCTGCAGTGCCTGATTCGGATAAACCGGTTGTTGGAGCAACTGATGCAGTTGAGAGGGCTGTTGGTGCTGAGGGGGCGGGACCGGAGCAGCGGCGAGGTGCTGAGCCAGCAGGGAGTTGCCCGGATTGGTGTGCATCGGCTGTTGCTGGTGCATGAACGTCGAGTAGGGCACTGGGGCCGGGGCGATGCTGTACATGACACTGGAGACAAGGTATCAGTTGAAGGAGGTTATTGACTCACGGGGCATCAGCTCTTCCGCCCATCTCCATTCCGGGCATCGTGTGCATCGGAGCCATCGGGGTCATCGGAGCCATCTGCGGCGGGTACTGTGGCATGTTCGGAGGCACCGGAGTGACGGACGGCATCCCGTACCGCGCGTCTTGTGACCACATCGGCTCTGGCTTTACTGAAGAACCTTGGCAAAGAGGTTAGTTTATCCAGAATAAGGAAACGCACTCTGAACATTCATGAAGGCGGGCTGTGGCTGTGGGTACTGCGGAGTGCCCTGCATGTACTGCGGATGTTGTGGCGGCTGGGGAGTCGGAGGCATCCCGGGGTACATCGGAGGGTAGGCCGGGTACTGACCCGGAGGGTAGTTCGGCGGCTGGTTAGGGTTCATCCGGGGATTCTGAGAATTAAAGGGGAATGATGGAGAAGTGAATTGTTAGAAATATGAAATGAGCGGGTTGCAACTCTATTTATCTCTCACCTAGAACAAAATATTCACCAGTTTATCAATAAAAGTACATGTAAATGAGTGATGCGAGGTCAAAAATGGAAGAAAAAGGAGAGATCCAAACAGGGGATATCAACGGGTTATCAGTGTTTATCAGTGCTCCATGGCTTCCGCTGAGACGGCCTTCATCTCGCGAACACACAGATGCTTCGCCTCGAAGAAAGCGGCTACGACGGCAGCGAGTTGAATTTCGTTGCTGCAGCCGGTTGAGAGGTTCTCCTCGACTTCTCCCAGTCCGCTGATTATTACTGATAAGGCCTTGTCGGGGATGTCCAATGTGAAGACAATATCGTGGAGGTGGGTGATAACATCTTGAAGAGCGTATCCGTTCTCGAACAGTTTCGTTTTGATAACTGAAATAATTAATGATAATGTTGGGGATAAACACGAACAACTCACTGTTCATGCACTTTTTCGCCGGATCGTTCAGCAGAGTCTTCACGACTTCCTTCATTTCTCTCGGTGTCGGCTGGCCGATGCACTGGTAGACGGTCGCTTCGGAGACAACGTCAAAACTCATCGCCGTGCTCTGAAAGTATACGCGTTATTCGACGATTCCCTCCTGATAATTACCTGCAACGTGTTGATAACGTTTCTCATGTCGCCCTTGGACACTGTCAGCAGTGCTTCTCTTCCGTCCGGAGTCATTTTGAGATTCTCCTGTTTGACAATGTACTCCAGCCGCGGCACGATCAGCTTCTCTCCGAGCGGAGCGAATCGGAACCGAGTGCATCTGGACTGAATGGCCGGAATGATGGAGGCCAGGTAGTTGCAGATGATGCAGAATCTCACGTTGTCGGTGTACTTCTCGACGACTCTGAAGCCAATGATTGTCAAAAGGTTTCAAAGGATACTCACCTTCTCAGAGCATTTTGAGCGTCTTTTGTCATCGCGTCGGCTTCGTCAAGAATCACCAATTTGAACGGAACACTGTCGGAGTTGGCGGAATTCATGAACCCTTGCAGGCCTTTTGTCTGCGCAAAGTTCACAATTGTGTTCCTGACAACATCAATTCCGCGCTCGTCAGAAGCGTTCAACTCCAGAACCATCGACGCCATCTTGTTTTCCGGATACATCTTCCGCGCGGCCGCCAGCACTGTCGTGGTTTTTCCGGTTCCCGGTGGTCCGTAGAAGAGAAGATGCGGAAGGGTTCGTTTTTCAATGAAATGGGTCACTGAAAAGGTTGCATTTTGCAAAAAAGCAACGAAAAGGCTCACAGGTCTTGACAATCTCCTCGTGAGCGACTAGTTCATCCAGTTTCGACGGCCGATACTTCTCGACCCATGGCAAATTGACGGCGACTGCTGGTGCGGTGACCATTCTGCAACGAAACAATTTATTAGTGAAAAAAGCAAAGAAACTTCAAGAAAAAGTGAAAAGTTGAAGAAAACATGAAGTTTTGGAATGGATGTTTTGAAAAATCACTGAATTTTCAGAGAGAAATTCAACAATTTTTGGGGCTATTTTAGCAGGAAGATAAAGTTTTGAGCTTATCAAATTACAATCCATAGATATCTAGAAAAAACTTAAAATTCACAGGAAAACCAATGAACAAGCTTGTTCTAAAACCCGACTTCGCAAGCTTCGCGGCCAAAATTGTTTGTCCGAGAGGAGTACACGGCCGAGAAAACCAAATCGTGGCGAGACCCGAGAGGTGTGAAACGATATGCGCCTTGAAAAGAATCACAGAGAAACCGACTCAAATTTCAGAAAAATTCAAGAAAAATCAAGAATAATTTAACATAAACATTTATTTATATTCAATAAATAATAATTAATTTACGGGAGAATTGCGTATCCAAGATAAGTGAGTTTGGATGAGTGCCCTCCAGACCGGCTTCGATTTTTTCGTCGAAAAGTTCTGAAACTCTGTGTACGTTACTGGGCGGGTTGTTTTGAATACCTTCTTCATCTCCGAAACCCACGCATCATCGGAGAGAATCTCTTTCAAAGATACATTTCTTGGCGGTGCCGAATGGATCACAAGATGGCTTTTGTGAACAACGATGTCGCTGCCCGGGTTGAGATTCTCGAATCTCCTGAAATTCCGATTTTACAGCCGGGTCTGACTAGAAAAGAAACCCACGTTGCCGTCAACTGACAAACTGTTTGTCCCAACACGTCCTCCCTGGTCATTTGAGGATATATTCCGAGGTAATTGTCCCTCTGCAGAACAATGCGTTTTTACCAAAAGGAAATGTAACCCCGAATCTCCCCGATCAACTAACTTGTCGGCCATGTATCTTCTTATTTTTCTCGTGAAGCTGGTTTGTCCAATTTATGCTTGACACATTCTTCATCATTCGATCTCCGGCGGGTCTGTTGATCTTAATGTCGATTCTGTGGCCCTGAACCTTCGTGAAGATCGTTTCCGGACTTTGTTTCACGAAATGTAAGTCTCCGCGTCCAATGTGGAATCTGCGAGAAATAAAAGTTTTGAAGACTCTCCGAGAAGCAACTCACCCATAACTGTTCATCACTCGACAGACGTCTTCATTTGAAGGAAATTTCCGATTGATAAGCTTCCAGTTGTACAACGTGAACTGGAATATTCAGATGAGATTCACGATGTTCTCGGTTTTTTTTGTCAGAACTCACCGTCGGCATGCTCTCCCATGATCCTCGTTCTTCTTCTTTTTGTTCTACTTCATCTTCTTCTGGCATCTCATCTTCATCTTCTGTCTCTTCTTTCACTTCTTCCGGCTCGTCTTCATCTTCTTCGTCCTTGACATCGTTGGACTCCTCTGGATCTTCTTCCTTGACAACCACCGGCTCCTCTGGAACTTCTGGCTCTTCCTCCTCTTCTTCCTGCTTCACATCCACCGTCCCCTGTTCCTCCTCGGGCACCTCCTCCTCTTTTGGCGTCTCCGGCGTCTCCCTGAAGAAATACAGATGCAAATTCAGCGAGAAGTACCCAACCCGACTTCTTATTTGTTTCCAAAACAGCATTTCGCAGTGTTTTTGCCTAATTTGTTTCTCTTACATCTGCTTTTTACACTTACGCAGTGCTCTGCTGCATCAGACGACTGCGGGTGACCATGCGTAACGAATTGTTCTCCGTCGAAGCTATTGATTCTCTCTCGTTATTCCTCGGAGCCATTGCCACGCGTCTCGAATAAATAGAAATAATTTTTGGGCAGATGGAAAGTTTCTGGAAGGGGTTTCCGGGCCACGGAGAAATGAGGAAACGTGATGTCCTTTCTTGATTTTTCAAGAAGAGATTCCGAATGAAAAGTGAAAGATTGGGTGCCTAGAGGTGTTTAATTGACAAAAGAAAGAAATGAATACAAAAGTAAAGGGACAGATTCATTCAAAAAGTGCTCATAGATTATTCTGATACCGGCAAAGACGCTGAACCAGCTGGCATGTCTACTCTGAAAACAAAAATTCGACGTCGAACTTCCCCGAATACAGTACCCCTGCGTGATCTCGTCAGCTTTCGTATCCCCGGTGAACGTTGATTTCTTCAGAATCGCAATATTGATTTTTCCTTTCGCCGACACTTTCATAACTGCTCCCGCGTTCTGAAACCGTTTCTCTGTTGTTTCCTTATCACCACAGCTCACATCAGTCTCGTTCATGTACCGGGGCGCCGAGAAAATAGTGCAGAGCTTCTTATCAGCGAAAAATCTGAATCCAGATGGCATCATCTGGAAACGGGAAAGTGTGCTCCACTGATAACTGGATGAAGTACCTGATGAGCCCTGACAATCATCCCAATGTTCAGTTTCTCGCAGACATCGTGAACAGCTGCTCTATTGAACACAACTGATAAGCCTCTGTTGATATTCCTGTTGTACACTGGTTTACTGAAAACTTGATTTGAATCGTGGCGAGACCCAAAACGAACTCTCCGTCCGCTAGTTCCCCATCCGCCGGATCGGCCCACAGCAAGTCTTGAGCCGTTCTGTCCGAGTTCACATCGAGTAGAGGGCGTTCAATCTGATAGTGATAAAATGATAAGAAAGTTATCAGTCAGTCAGGTACACTGAGAATGGAGTTGAGGTTCTGAAGAGTGGGTCCGATGCCTCCGTGCATGCACAGGATCTTCTTTCCGACGAGACACGCCAGCGGCATCCAAGTGAACGCTTCGTTGAACTTTTCCCAGATTTCGTGGGCTTCTTTGTGCGGTTGAAGGCGTTTCAGAAGCTCTTGCTGCAAGAAATAGGACTTCTTTTCTGTTTTCGTTGCGAGACCCACCCGGAACCCGTATGTGAAGTTAATCGGTTTCGTCTCGTGGTTCCCGCGAAGAAGAACGTACTGTTTTGGGTAGAGAATCTGAAAGAATTTCACTTTCACAACCACCGAGAAATGCTCACTTTCAAGGAGAAAACCAAGCAGATGCATTCGATGGAATAGAAGCCACGATCCACGTAGTCCCCCAGGAATACCCATCTGAAACAATCGGAAAACTTCCGGGATTTCTGAGGATTCTTGTGGACCTTTCCGCCGAGAATCCGTACTTTTTCTTCTTCGTCGCCGCATCTGTGGATGTTCTCGCGTTGAGCAGTCGGACCAGATCGAGGAACTGTCCGTGGATGTCTCCGACGATTGTGACGGGTGGGGAGATGCTCGCAAGGGTCGCTTCCTTCTTGAACAGTTCAATGACCATATCGATTAGTGTCACGAGTTCCGAGTTTGTGTACGTTTGCTGGAAGGGTTCGCTATGGAGCGCACTTCCGAAGAGAGGGAAACCTGTCTGAAATCGGTCCAATTCTTCCATTGCAAATGCCTTTTACAGAATTCTCGAACGTCGAATTTAGTTTCAGTTGACTGGAAAATTTGGATTCTTCGGAGACCTCGCAAAGCAACCCACCATGATCCAGGAGCAAATTTATAAAAGAGCAACTTATAAAATGAGTTGGATTTCGAGAAAAATCGATAATTGATTGAACGTGTTTTGAGAGTTCACGAGAAAATCCATTGAACACTCTGTTTGTTTGTAATGAGCTTCAGTTGGACCTCTTTATTGTTCAGTTAATAGATTTCAGAAATTTCTCGCAAATTCCTTGTTTATTTATACAATGAAGCAAAACATCAAGACAAAACACTAGTAGTTTATTCCTGGCACGAGACGATTGGAGGCGACGAGGCATGGACGAGTCGAGACGACGATTGAGCATAGGAAGACTGATAACAGCTTCAAGTCGCCTTGATCAGGTCCGGGTCGAGTCCCGATGCGACCAGGAGTCTTCGGAGCGGCTTTCTTCCTCTTGACAAACTCTGAAACTCTTGTTACGGAAATGGAAACAGCTTATGAATACCTTGGCAAGCCAACCAGGATCGGATAACACTTCTCTGGTGGGAAGCACACGCTTTTGTCCGTTCGTCGACTTGGCGCGTTGTGGCTCAGGACGACCGTGACTTGCGGGTGGTTTTCCTCGAGGTCGCTGAAATGCTGATCTTATAGCCAACAATGATTATGGCAGAGCTCACCTGGCCGACAAGTGCAGAACAGTCACTCCGATGACACAGGTACTCGGGATGTCCGGCAGGATGTACATGTATCGACTTCTCTGAAATGAATTTGAATGTAACGAGAATAGAATATCGAGTCTTCGTCACAATAACGGAAGTTTTTGGGATTCTTGTGAGATATTGTGAAAATAAAAGTACAAAAAACTCCTTGTTTTTCCTAAGTTTTGAAGTTCAAGCCTGACTTTTCCCAAATATCTTTTTTTGTCTTTTGATTTAGATTCCTTTTGATTTTCGAATATGCTGATTGAATTTTGATGAGTCACTATAGGGTGAGAATGGCTCATACTCACATCTCTGCCGTGTTGGCTTCTGTTGAGCGCATCATTCCGTTCGGCCCACTTCTCGTCACTGATCATCTTCTTGATCTCTTCAACAGCATCACCGAATATCTCGATTTTGAACCAGTATGAGACTTCTTTCAAGTAGATGGTCCTTGGGGAGAGCTGCTTGTAGTGGACAAGGTGGTGCTCGACAGCGATACTGCAAGAAATGAGAAAATGTTGAGAAATCTGAGCGAAGCAACTCACTTGTACTCTTTGAGGCGATCGGCCAACATTCCAATCAGGCCGTTGGTCAACAGCCGGAAGTTGTACAAAGTGATCACCTGAAACATTCAGATGATACTTTGGGGTTTTAGAGAGGGCAGTTTTGAAACCGGATTGGATCTAGGATTGCTACTTTTCCAGTTACAAAATATGAGTTTCTTATACACTTTTGCTTGCTAATTGCTCATCAAAACCTACCATGGATCGGTTATCCTCCTTGGTTGGCGGCGTCGTCGTTCTTGGTGGTGGTGGCGTCGTCGGTCTCGGCG
>LR539418.1:63452-139606 GCA_900536315.3 Caenorhabditis becei | reverse complement strand
GTGGCTCCGGTCCTTCCTCGTCCAGAATCTCCTCGAGATTTGCTCTGAAATAAAGGTCCAGTTAATGAAAATCTCCACCAATGTTTATTGGAAAATGAAATTGTGGATGGGATGAGAATAGATCTTTCCTGACTATTTCCAAAGATCTCAATCTTCTATCACAAAGTTTTGTTTTTGAAATGTCACTAGAACATTGACTCACTTGATCCGAAGGGTTAAGAAGACGTCTTCTTCTTCTATCGGGCCTTGCTTCGTCGGGCTTGCTCGGCGGCGTCGTTTTCTCGCCCTGCTCTTATTATGCTCTTCCAGAGCTCCTTGTCTCCACGCAACTTGTCGATGATTCTGAAAGACATTTGAATCGTGTAAGATGAACAAGAACTAGCAATTTTTAAATGAGCCGCCATTCCAAAAAGTGCAAAATGTCCTCATACTCGAATTAGACCACTTACTTCTTCCGTTTCTCATCATCAGTCTTTTTCGTTTTTCGGTTCTTCGTGACTCTCGGGAGAACTTTCATTGACGAAGCAACCGACTCTCTTGATCCGAAGGTTGAAGGAGGCCCTCCTCCACTGCGGAGTCCGTCGGGCATTGCGGTCTGAAGAAATGCAGTTGGGAAAACAGTTAGAGAACGGTCACTCACCTAACTGCCCGATTTCTTCGCTGTTTTCGTCGATTTTTTAAATTTTCGTTTGGGCAATGTGGAAATTGATTTCGGTGACCCCGTGACACGTTTCAATGCCACGGGGAACGTGACATCCACGTCTTGTTAAAGGCGAAACAGCTTCAAAACGATTTCTCGCGTGAACGTACACGTGGATTTGGCACCAAAGAAATCCCTGTGACAAGGGAAGTACCTCGTGACCTCATGACCTCGCAGATATGAAAAATTCCGAAAAAACACTGGTAATATACAGAAAAATGCGCTGAATTCAATGGTGTTTTCAAAATTTGCCGGTTTGGCGAAAAATCGTAAAAAATCAGCTTGTGAATCTACCCGATGGATGCAACCATATTTGTTCATGAGCTGTTTTTGATGTATTCTAGACCAGAAAGCTTGCTGCCGGCTGAGCAAATTTAGAATTAACAGGTTTCGAACTCGTTGACTGAGGTCCTGCACCATGGTTTCCTTTTTCGGTGGTATTCTTCTGGAAACTTTCAGAATCTATCATTATTCTTTTCATTTGAAATGCGTAATGGACGCCGGGGAAAATCGTGCTGCTCCTTTAAAATTATTACGGTGGCCACCCACGAAGTTTACTCGAAAAGCATGAAATACCGTAGTTTTTTTAAGAGCGCAGGGCGCATGATTTTTACGCTTTTCGCTGCGATACTTGCTGACAAAAATTGTTTCACTATGCATTTCAAATGAAAACAATAATGTTTCTCCGGTGCCTTCAGAATCGGCTTCTATTCGTAATCCTGAAAACCTGTTTAGGTAAATGGATGGGAGTTCTGAATGCCATTTGAGCATTTTTGTCCTAAAAACATGCTCATTAAAAAACGTTTTATTAAAAGTGTTTCAAATTTACTTTCCCATCATGGGACAAATGAACAAGTTTCCAAAGAGCCGGGCAAAGTTACAGTGAGCAGGGAATACGAATGCTTGGCAGAAGGGATTCGAGATGATCGTGGCGAGACACGTGCAGAACTGATTATCACATTCCATCTGGGGCATCTGACAGCTCGCGTAGCACATATCGTGCATTGTACAGCACTCGTTCACTGGAAATTGGAATATGTTTATGAAGGTTTCAGATGACGTTGCTCGTCTGCTATATTTCCACTAACATGTCGGACTGCTTAGGCCGCCATCCGGAAATGACTCGGTACCTGGTTCATTTGAAAGAGAATCATCAACTTCCTATAGTGAACTGAACTCAGATTTTCCAAAGAAGTCCTTATTTTGGCTCACGGAGCCATCAAAGTCCCAGCCAGCACTAAAATCCAGTAGAAATTACCACTGAAAATTCAATTTTTCACGCGGAAAAATGAGTAATAGAGATAATGGCCAGAATTAGTTCTGTCTGGACACTTTGATGGCTCCGTGAGCCAAAATAAGGACTTCTTTGCAAAATCTGAGCCCAGTTCGCTATAGGAAGTCAATGATTCTCTTTCAAATGAACTAGGTCCCGAGTCATTTCCGGATTGCGGCCTAAGCAGTCCGACATGTAATAAGGACAACAATTTTCAATTATCGATGGTTTTTCCCCATTTCAAACATTATGGTATCTTTAGACTTTTTTGAAAACGTTTTAACTTTAAAAAGTTTAAGATTCAGATTAAGAACGTCTTCTGAAAATGAGAAGTGCGTCCGACCTCTGGTCAGTACAGTAAGGTCTCAAGCCCTTATTTAAACACGGCCCCGGAATCTTCCCAGCTTTCAGCCCTTTTCTAGTCCTTTTCCATCTCATAACTCACACTGAATCTGATCACACAAATACGAAGAAGTGTACGAGATCGTCGTCGAAAAGGACCCACTTCCACACCGATATTCTTCGAAAGGAACCAGTTGAGCATCAGTTGAAACCATGAATAGCATCAGCGAAAAAACGGGAAACATGCGGGGGGAAATGATGAAAAAACCATTGGGAAAATGGGGATGGACATCGATATATTTGCAAGTTAAACACACTCTGCGTCTCTCGATTCGCCGTGATCCCTGGCTCTTGACAGAGAGTCGAGAATGGAGTGAACTGAAGGGGCACGCAAACCGGAATCAACTGGAATGAACCGAAAGGTGAATCAGCTGGAAACACAAGTTACAGAACATGTTGGAACAGAGATCTTCTAGAACAGATGGGGGCATCCAGAAGTGTACTCTGACATGTGTTCAGTATCCAGTATAAGCATCGTAAATCGAGACACGAACAGGTGGAGGGACAATGGGCAATCGACAGGTGAACATGGGGAGAGGGGTTCAATGACTAAACGGAGGAATAGCTGATATCAAAAACTTATCACTCTCTTATCAGGGGCAAAAAGACATTGCCCCCAGGCGGGATTGAACCGCCGACCTTCTGTTTACGAGACAGACGCTCTGCCACTGAGCTATACGGGCTTGCAAGACGGCCATCAATGTTTGCGGTCATAACAATGGGACAACTGGTATTGAACTGGGGAAGGTGATAGGAGCATGATAATGATAAGGAAAGATATTCTACCGTAACAATGGTTTTTACAGGTTGTAGGTTGTTCGAACTGCCACAACAGTAACCCAAGTCCCATCACTAAGAAGCTATTTGATTACTTATCATGCTTGACTCTCTTATCATTGTCATTGCCATTTTCAGTAAGTTCTTATCAGTAATCAACTCGATCACTGATAGCTACAGTAACCCACAGGTCCCTCCCTCCAGTGTCTTCCGGTTCAATGGGCGGGACGGACTGTTAGGCCCCGCCCATTTGAGAACAACCAGTGGACCCGAGGGCCAGACTGCTCCATTCGTCTTCGAACAGTCTTCTGAATCACCTTCTCCAAAATGCCAATCCACGTGGAACTCGCCAATGTGGATCTCTGGGAAACGTTCCATCCGAACATCGAAATGATGACATCGAGGCCTGGAAGACAACTATTTCCCCACTTGGACTACACGATCAGCGGACTCGAAACGGACGTCGTGTACTCTGTTTCGCTGCATTTCGAGCAGGTCGGAGAGACAAGGTGAGCAGTTTCGTGGCGAGACCCAGAGGGAAACTTTTCTTTTTTTTTCAGATTTTTCAGGCACAAGGAAAATTGGGAGGAAGATCACAAAAATCCAGTGAAGATTCACAAGTCTTCGGATCCCGTGACGCACAAGGGATCGGCGGAAAGTCCAGGAGAACTGCAAAGAGGAGAGTTTTGGATGAGCCAGACGGTGTCGTTCAGCAGTGTCAAGATCACACACAACGAGGAGAACACCAAATGCGTGAGTTAGCCAGTCAAGGGACCCAGAGCTCAATGTTGTTCATTTTCAGATGCAGGTCAACAGTTTGCACAAGTACCAGCCGGTCGTGACGATCACAAGATTCGGAGAAGAAAAAGGAGAAGAATTTCGGTTGAAGATCTCCGAGTTCATTGCGGTAACCTCGTATCAAGTGAGTTTTCCTATCCTTTCCGGATAATCCTTTTTCTTTTTTTCAGAGCAAAAGAATGATTAAGTTGAAGATTGAACGCAACAAGTACGCAAAACGGCAAAAAAGGGACAAATCAGGAGAAGTGAACAACAAGAGAAAGCTGGAGTCTTCTGAATCAGAAGATGTTGGAACGAAGAAGATGAAGACGACGTCTTCTGAATCCTTCAACACCTTCGGACACCCTGGATGCTTCCCTCCTCAGCAACTCCAGATGAACCAGAACTTCCAGATGCATCTGAATCCATTCTCCAGTCTTCAGACTCCGCCAGCTTTGTCTCCAGAAGTCTGGACTTCTAATTATCAGAATCACTACCAGAATCCTTCGACCTTTGTCTTCCAAAACCAGATGCTTCACCAGCAGCCAACGGTTTCTGCAATCCAATTCTGGAATCCAGTTCCTTCTTATCAACCAAGTTATCAAGTCTCCTGGAATCAACCCCTTCATCACCAATATGCTCCGATGCTCCAGTTCGTCAATCATCCGACCCCGCAGCAGTACATCCAAAACTTCGAGAACATTCCTCCATCAACTGATAACCGACAATCTCTCTCTCAACATTTGTTCTAATGAATATAAATCTCTATTGATAAGCCTCTGATAACCTCTTTTCCACGTTGAAAAGAGTCACTGACTCAGAAGGGAATGTTTTTATGTCACCAACTTGGGAAATTCTCAAAAAAATATAGAAAAATACGATAAATTGCTCTGAGCAAGTCAAAAAATTTTCAGAGTCCGATGACCACTCTTGACCTAGTTATGATGGCTGAAAGTGTTTTTCAGTACTGAAGAAACCAGTGCTGAAATCCATTTTTTACGTGAAATCAGTGCGAAATTTCAGTACTGAAAAGCACTTCCAGCCATCATAACTAGGTCAAGAGTGGTCATCGGACTCTGAAATTTTTTTTGACTTGCTCAGGACGAATTATCGGATTTTTCTATATTTTTTTCAGAATTTTCCAAGTAAGTCACATAAAAACGTTTCCTTGTAATAACGTGAATCCCTTCTTGCATTTCCCACGTGTCCCGTTACCCTAATCCCGATTCCTTATCTTTCTAGTCCATCTGCCCGGTCCCTAATCAGTCTCCCTCCCCCCAATCAGTTATTCCTTCACTCAAGGACCGCCAGGGAAACAGTCATGAGGTGAGCTCTCCCTCCGTGAGCCAATCCAACGGCTCTTCCGGCTCCAGAGCGTGTTTCGCCGTGTTGCTCACCGTCGCCGCCGTCAGTGCTGTTGGAAAGCACGACGACTACATCAAGAGCCATCTGCAACTGTACGATCTCGACGACTACATTGTCATGAGTGACGTCTCCGTGCCGGATGTCATCGTCAACAAGCACACGCATATCGATAGCAACGATATCAAGAAGTTGCTGCAGGTGAGAGAATTGCAATGGACATTTCGAATATTTGAACTGCCGCCGCCGGATTCTCAACAGAGCACGTTTGCAGGACCACGCACAAAGCTACGCCCAGCAGCTCGTGAACACCGCCAATGCTAACGAAGCGGACGCCGACCTCACTGTCATCGGCCAGATGCCGTTCCCGATTTCCGCCGCTCATCAACTCGGAAAACCAGACTACAAGACGGCCAGCCAGGACGCAGCGAAGCTAGCCGCCGCCTGGAGAGCCGCCAATCCGAATGCTCCGGGAGCCCAGATCCCGCTTCCAGGAGCCCCTGGCACCGCAGCCGGAAAGAAGAGATCGGTGGAGGAGGTTCCGAAGATGAACCTGGAGGCGACGATTGCGCTGTACCAACAGGCGGTCGACTTCCTGGACAAGTACGACGTCGAGTTGCGCTTCAATTAGAAGACGTCGTCGCCTTCAGAAGACAAGAATAGAAATGGGAGACAGAACAAGTATTTTGTGTAGTATAAATGAATGTAGAATAAATTTTGAAATGGAGCTGCTAGTTTGTACATTTATCCTTGCGTAATCAGTGAACAAACTGGGGCATCGATGGTGGGGATGCGTGCATAGAATGGGGGACAGGATGGAGAGAAACGAGAGGGGATATGTGGGGACAGAACAGAGAAACGAGAGAAAGAGCTCTAGAGCAACTATACATTTTGTTCATTACTGTCTCGAGGGATTACTGTAGGTGGGTGAGATTGTGACAGAGAGATGTGTTTGTGTGTGTGTGGAGAATTCGAATCATGGGGCATTTCGCAACGAAACAGAGAAGGGGGGAAAACAAGAGAAAGAATAGGAAAGGGGGGAAACTCAATTCATAGTTTTTGGTTTTTGGGGAGCACACTTTCAGGCTCAGTGCGGATAGAAAAAGATTATTAAAAAGGAGAGAAACTGGGGGAAATTCTGAGAGAAAACGACCCTGCGAGTAGACCTACGAAACGAAAGGAGATCGTTGAAATTAAAGATGGGTTGATGATAAGCCGGGGTGATAAGATGGGGACAGGGCAAGACAACTACGAGAGAAAGAGATTCAACGAGAAACAGAAGAGAAGAAACTGGCAGAAGCAACGGGGGGAAATATGAGTTGTTTAGTGCTTGGAAACATGTAAAGAAACTGTAGAAATGATAGGACAGGTTGGGAAAATGAGAACAGTGTGATAAAGGGAAGGCTGATACAGCCCAGTGATTAGAACTGATTGTAGTCCTCCGAATCGGTCGAGTGACGTGGAGTGGAGACAGGAGTGACGGCGGAGATATCGCCGTTCTCCGGGAACCACATTCCCCAGGACGATGTCTGCAAAGAGAAGAATATGATCTGAATGAGGTCCTGATGACTCACCGCCTCTCGCTCGTACGGCTCGACTTCCTGAACAAACGGCTGTTCTGGGAGAAGGACTGGCGGTTGCTCATCGGCTTCGCGTTGTTGCTCAGCCAACTGTCTGTTCAGATCTGCAACTCATTCCTTCAGTACAGTCCCTGTTCCGATGTCTTACCATCCAGCAGCGCAGCCGTTTTCTGCCAACGTTCTTCGAGATACTCGACATTGTACTCTATGCTGGCGATCGGGTTGATGCACTCGCTCTTTGGGATCTCGAAGGTTATGGTGGTGAGAAGTGCCTTGCACAGTTTCTCGTCCTCTTGCATCATTTTGTGAACGTTGAAGCGGCCACGTGGAGGAAGCGGAACAGAGAACGATGCGTTATCGATGAGTTGCGAGGAGTAGGGGGCCATCTGAAAGAGAAGGCGTTGACGGGATACTGGAATGAAGGCTGCTTACCCGAATGGTATCTGGAATCGTCGTGCCATCCTGCTCACCGCTGTACTTGGTAATCATGAATCTCCAGGTGCGCATGTAAGTGTCGCGATGCAGACCTTCCCTGTCGTCTCTCTGATCCTTGCCCTCTTCGAAAGTGTGAGCGAAGGATCGTTCGAGCACTTGCGGCCGTTCAGTTCCCTCGTCGCCACCACTCAAGAAGCCACCGTTCCCTCCGAACGGCTCGTTCGCCATCGCTCCGTCCATGTTCAAGTAGGCCTGCTTGAGAGCCGTGTGCCGGGCGCGGCGACGTCTTCTGCGCAACACTCCGACGTCGGATCCCTCGTCATCCGAGTCCTCCGAGTCGTCTATGTCCTCGTTGCGGGCGGCCCACTCCATGCGTCCGTTCACGTCGATCACATCCGGAGTGCCCATTATCGACGATATCTCATCGCAGAATCCGATGCCGCCGTTGTCGTCGTTGTCCTCCTCGATGATCGGCTCGATTTGACGAGTCCCGGCCTGATTGACGTAGTTGACGATGCGCCAGAAGAGCTGTTGGATTATTCGGTTGCGGGGGTCCTCGTTGAACATGGTACGGTCGTAGGCGGAGTGATGGAAAAGGTTGTGAGTTATCTGACACTCTTGCCAAGTCATGAGACGGTGGGTCCAGCTGAGATTGAGAGATCCGGAGAGATGGGCACGGCGGTAGGCGTGGTAGATGTAGTGGAGACGGTTCTCGCTGCGGGTTTGGAAGATGGCCAGGTCCAGAGCTGGAATGATAAGAAGATAAGAACCCTATGATAACAAGTGATAACTTACTGTCCATGAAGAGGCTCTCGTTGCCAATGTCACAGGCGAGTTGGAGAATGTCGGCGATCAGGAAGCTTCTGCTGACTCTCTCTCCGGTCGATGCGTTTCTCTGTCCGTTGTCGAGAATGGGTCCGGCCTCGAGGGTTCCGCTGCCAGAGGATCCACTCGAACGCGAAGATCTCGATCCGGCGCCACTGTCTCCGTTGTCTCCGTTGAAGGATCGGTGTCCCGGGGAGACGTCGATCATCTCGTCGTCGGATTCCTCGTCGTCAGTTGCCATGTTGGCGTCGTTGGCTTGCACTGGGATCACTGACTGAACTGGTTGGACCATAGAAGTGATTGGGGCCAGTGGAGCTACTTGGGCCATTTGTTGAGCTATACGAGTCATCGGGGCCATCGAGGCGATGGAGGAAGGCACCGACGTGGCGATGGACGAGACGGGAAGATCGAATCGAATCGGGTCACGGGTGGGTGTTGGCATGATGATTCCCGGCGGGATTCCGAACATCGGGGCTGACGACGTGGCGTGCGGAGTCAGTGGAGTGATCGGAGTGATCGGAGTCTGATGGAGCACCGTGGGAGTGTGCGGAGCGGTCTGTTGTTGCTGCTGGAGCAGAGCCATCATGTTGTTGGGACGGGGCGGCATGAGCGGAGTCGAGAACGGCGGCAGGATGCTTTGGGTCGACATGAAGTTGTTCTGGAAGCCCATGGCTTGGGCGTTGATCGCGTTCAGATGGGCCTGCATGACGGCTTGCTGGTTGACAGCGGCTTGCGCGTTCATCTGGGCCTGGGCCTGGTACTGCAGCAACTGGTGCTGGGCGACCTGGGCCTGAACCTGGGCCTGAGAGGCCTGGACTGCTGCAGCTGCGGCGACGGCCGTAGCGTTCATGTCCATCATTGGAACTCCGTTCGTCTGTAAGAACTGGAGGGACTTTAAACTTTCGTGGCGAGACCCTTCCCAATTTAATGATTTTGAAAAAGTAATTTGCCCTGCTAGTGGTGAAAGTGGGTAAGTTGGTGCTGAAGGGAAGGGAAAATTCAAAAAAAAAAAATTAATGAAAAATTTTGGGAACATGCCAAAAAATCCAAATGTGTTGAGCCCATGTTAGCAGAGTTGGAAAGTTAAAATGAATGTTTAAAAAACCGAAAAAGGATCCGTACCGCTGCGATGATCTGTTGAGCAGCAGCGGCGTGTTGTTGTTGAGCGATGGCCAGCTGCATCTAAAAACGAACGGAAATAGGGGAAAAGTGGGTGGATTAGGTGGGGGAGAGGTGATAAGAGGTGATAAGGCATGCACTGATAAGAGGTCCCTCGACTTACAAAGGCTTGTTGCTGCATTGTCGGCGGAGGTCCATTGGAGCTGTGAGCCGGCTGGAGGTACGGATGGCTCATGGCTCCGGTGGGCGGGGCCAGACGATGATCGGGACGGCGACGATTCGAGTAGTTGGCCGGACGGGACTTCTTGGCCTTCTCGTACTCCTCGTCGCCGTGAACCGCTTTGATGTGTTTGCGGAGGGACGAGGGGTCCGTGTAGGACTTGGAGCAGCCCATGATCTGACATCCGTACGGCTTCTGCAACTTTGCTATGGCTTGCTACGGTAATTTTCGTACGGTAATGAGTGCGGCGGGGCGCTGTTGCTAAGCCGCTGCCGTACTGCTCAATAGAGCGCACTTCCGTTATCCCGAAACTAACCAAATTCGAGTGAGTCCTGTTCTGATGTTTGGCGCGGTCCGACGCGTTGCTGAACGCCTTCTCGCAGTCGGCGAACTCGCACTTGTACGGCTTCTCTCCGGTGTGCGTTCGGCGGTGCGTCTTGAGGTTCTCGAGTCGGCTGTACTCCTTGCCGCATCCCGGGTACTGTAACTTGTCCTGAGTCCCGTTATTACTGATCGCTATCACTCACCTCGCACTTGTTCGGCTTCTCGCCAGTGTGTCTGCGCACGTGGACAATGAGCATGTAGAGAGCCTTGAACGTTTCGTTCCGATCGCATCCCTCCCATTCGCAACGCCACGCATGGTGTTCCTGGTCGACGGACTGTACGTGTTTGTCGTGGACGTGTTCGACGAGTCCCTGAATGCTCTGAATGCTTACAGTAATCCGCGGGGCTACTGTACCTTGAGTGTCGAGAACTTGAGTCCGCAGTCCTTCCAGCGACACGTCAGATCGCTCAACGCTTCCACGTCGACTTCTTCTCCATTGACGACTGCTGGCTGCGTAGCCCTAAAACACGACAAATAGGACAAATAAATCTGATTTTTTCGTTTTCTTTCAAATTTTTCTCCAAAAAGAACGAAAAATCGGGTAAGTGATAACTGGACATTGAAGGCGTTAGAAACCGAGGGGTCCGCTTGGCCAGTTACCCGATTTTCTGTGATTTTCTCTGATAAACTGTGGGTTTTTTCGTCTTTTGAACAGGTTCGTACGGTGGTCTTTTGAAGGTTCCCGGCGGGCGTCCGACGCGTTTTCCCTGAAAAAAAGGAGGAAATTTCGAGAGGAATCGAGAGTTGGAAAGCCCTTAAATCATGCTGGAGGAGGAGGAGCTGAGAGAGAAATCGGCATAAAAATGGATTAAAAATAAGGAAAATTAGGTGAAAAGCAGCTCGAGCGGATGACTAGGCGTTGAGTGGGGCAGGCTGTTAGGGGGGGATGACTCACGTTGACGGTGAGGCGCACATTCTGACCTACAGAAGTGGCGACAGTGGATCCGTTGGCGGCGGTTTGGGCGGAGAACTTGGTGACTGGGACGTTGGATGCTGATGACGTGGTGGATGAAGACGTGGTGGATGAAGACGTGGCCGGAGGGGCTGGATCCGTGGTGGTGGCGGGTTCCGGTGGGGCGGCTTCTGATGACTGGGACTCGGGTTCCGGTTCGGGTTCCGTCTCGACGCCGACTCCAGAATCATCGTGGGACTGATTGGAAGAGCTCGTGTCGGCTGCATTGGTTTGGGCGACTGAAAGATTACTGTTATCAGTGATAGTTATCAGGGACCCCGGGGAACTGATTCTGATTTTGAATTATGATTTTGGATTCTGAATTTAGACTCTGGAAACTTCTAAACTCACAAAGCGTCTCGGAGACATGTCCGATAAGTGCTCCGATATCTGGGGGCTTGTAATTGTTGAGAAGATTTTGTAAGAGTGGCCAGACAAGGGACAAGTTCTGGGATTCAGAAGACGAAGATCCAGATGACGAAGACGACGATGACGAGGAAATGTCGAAGAGGAGGGTTTCCGATGTGGCTGATGTGTTGGGCGAGGAGAAGGACGAGTTGGGTGACGGGATCATCGGGGAGAACTGTTCGCTGGCCGAGAAACGGACGGTTCCCACTTGCCCCACCGGACCGACAGGGTCCATTCTAGAATCGTGCAGTGTTGGAGGAGCGAAAAAGCGAAGGAGCGGAGCGAATACGAATACGATGATATCGAAGAATCAGAAGAACATAATGAGGTAAAAGCGGAGGACAGGGGGCGGTGCCTAGACAGTTGGTATCACAGGGTCCCAAGAATTTTACGATTGTTTACGCGTTCCCGCAAAACTGTCCTCGGCAGCAGCTGTTGGAGTGGATACGGTAGCTCATATAAAAACATATCGGCGAAAGAGATAGAAATGCGCGGCGGAGACTAATCGGAAGAAGAAGAAGAAGGAGAAGGAGAACTTGACGATGATGATGATGCTGATGAGGATGTGAGGAGAGCAAGAGAGCAAGAGGAGCACGGCTCCTGGTTTTTGAGCACAGAGCCGTGCACACACGAGATGAATCAATTCGATGGCCGCCACAAATCCAAATTAGGCTCGATTTCTCATCCGAGGCCCTCTCGACCTACACTCTCAATTGGCAATCAGCGCGAATTCAGCGAGCCCTCGAGCTTCAAGAGGGGCGCGGCGTTTCAGCAGCGGTCCCCCGAAAAAATAAGAGGTTGCATCGTAAGAGTGGGAAACTAGTGGTACATGGATTAGAGGATAAGATCAGACCGAAAATGGAACAACGGATTAGATTAATTCCAGGGCGGCGGGTTTCGCAGACGTTTTTGGATTAGTTGTCGTGGAGACCGAAAGAAGCTGTTCTTCGAATTCAGGATCAAAGATTCCAGGGATCGAATGACTTTTTGCATGGTTGGAACTAACTTTTGGGCCAGTTTGGCAAAACATTCGAAAAAAATCTCAAAATCAAATAAAATTCTGCAAACTATTCGAGTGAGATGAGTTATGAACCCAAAAAGTGTAGTGCTGAAAAATCAGTTTTCAAAAATATGCAGCTCTCAGGGAATTTTTGCAGAATTTTAAATATCCAGTATTTTGAAATTGTTTCGAACAATTTTCCCAATTCGGCTCAAAGTCCAATAGAGCACATTTGCTCTCCCTGAACTCTTGTTCCCAATTCCCTCGTTTTTCCGATTCCGGCGGTGTGAATTTGTTTACGAGCGGCGGCGCCCCTGTGAGTCCCTGAATTCGATTTCCTGTGCCGCCGCGAGAATGCATCATCATCATCATCTCCATAATCTAAACATTTGGCGCGACGAAGGGCACATTTCTCTGCTCCCTCTCCGTGTGTCTCTGCGTCTCTCTGCTCCACGTAATCTCTCGTTGGCTACGTGTGTGGCGTGGCCGCGGGGTGGCCGGCGCCAGAGAAATAGTGTGTAGGGGCGAGAGACGCAGAGAAGCGACAGCGAGTGAGAGAGAGCGATCAGTGGAGCGGAATATATGATTAGGAGCCGCCTGGAGAGCCCCCGACGGGCGCCCCGGCGCGACGCCTTCTCTCTTCTGCTCGGCGAGCAGCAGCAGAAGCACAAGAAGATGATGGGCGGTCGGCCTCCGCTAGTGCGAGTGCGTGGAGCTCCGCCGCCGAGCAGAAAGCTTCAGTGCCCTCGCCGTGCACTTTTAAGTTTCTCCTTCCTGCATCTTTTTCTCGCGACGGGTTGGAACGAAACTTTTTTGGCGGAGAGGAACGAAGTGTACAAGGGCTATGCGTGCATTGCCGAATGTGGTTCATGGAAACCTCCTAGACATCGTTATCACCTAGACAATGTGATTCGACTACAGTATACCTGGAGATCAAAGATCCACTGATTACTGTAACTAGACTAGTTCGTTGCAAGACCCACCTGGAATCATGCGAATTGCCGACTTTTGCTCTAGAGAATTTTAGCACAAGAAAAGCACCTTTGTGAAACAAAATTAAAGGCTTTGTGGGCCTGATAACACGTTGTGAAAGAACACGCCCCGTTTTCTGAAAACGCCAAAAAAACACCTGGAAACTCTCGGGGGGAGTGGGCTAAGTGAACATTCTGCCGAGGCGGTTTGACGTGGCAAACGGGTGATAAGTGATAAGGAATCGGAGAAAAACGACCACCTGAACCGGAGAAAATCAAAGAGAAATGATAGGACAAGGACAGAGTCAAGAGTGATGCGTGGGAACACGAATTTGCATTTTCCTGGCAGGAAATTTGAATTTCCGCCGAAGGGTCTCACAGCGAAAAGGGTTACTGTAGTCGCCGAGGATTTCGCAATCCGAAAGCTACCGTAATCCAACTCCAATCTCAAAGACCAGCGGCTTGTTCCAATGCTCTTGTTGAGCCAAAAAGCGAGGAGCAAGAGTTCTTGTGCTTCTCTGCGCCAAAAAACGCGAGGAGGTCATGAAACATTGCTCCGGGGGCGGCCAAACTAGGCGGTCCCGTCATTCGTCGGAAAATATGCCGAAAAGTGCGGAGAGAGTTGACAAGAGCAGAGGCCTTGCTCATTTTTTCGCATCCGGAGCAGGAGAAGAAGAGAAGGGACGGAGAGCCGGCCGGGCCACACAAGACTATAATGTTGACAGTTTTCGAATGGCATGACCCCGGGAGGAGCGAGCAGCTGGCGGAGCAAAATGCGGTTTTTGAATAAATGTGTGTGTGCCTGTTGCAATTTGTCTTTTTCTTGGTTAGCTCGGGATGGTGAGGGACAGCAGATGGGTGCGAAAATGAACAATTTGATGGATCGTCCTGCGATTCTTCAGAGCTACCGTAATCCGATAATCCGAGCAGCGCTTAAAGTGTGCGACGACTGAAAAAGTGCTTCGTGGAGTGCTGCTCTTGGCGCCGCGCGTTCTGCTCTAATTAGCATTCCCCCAGGAGAAGAGAAAAAGAGAAAGACGTCTTCTTCTTCTTCTAATTTCCACTTCAACTACTTCTTCTTCATCTTCTAGAATTTGCATAGAGATACACTATTGCCTACGTGAGCTGACAGCATCAAAAACAGACAATTGTGACCCCCCGGTGGGCCAAAACACCTATACTGATAATAGTGATAAGTGTATGATAACATCAAAACAAGTCCCCCACCCCAAATAAGGAAATGTTGGACAGGAGCCGCCCGCGTTGAAAACAATCAACTTGGGGAGCCGCCTGCGGCGAATGGTAGAAGTCTCTATTGATAACGGGGGCTCGCCTCGAGAGGCCCCGCCCCCATTTTGTGCATGAGCTTTTGAACGAGAAAGGGCAGTGGCCGGGGAGCGAAAAATGTGTGCGAAATGAGTAGGTAGACGCAAAAAAGTGCGTTTCTGGGGGAAATGTACCGAGAAAAAGGTGGAAAAACTCGAAATTCACCAGGGGGCAGTAACCTGTGATTATCAGAGAGTTACGTAGGAGCACATCATTCGACTTCTGGAGATGCCACGTCATCTCCAGAATCCCGGTGAGAAATCCAAGGTTCAATTATGGCTCCAAGAGCCGAGAGCTCAGGGCCAAGAGTTCAGAAACCATCATCAGTAAGTTCTAGTTATCCTATTCTTGAAGATTCCAGATTAGGCTTGGTCAGAATCAAAATCAAACTCTGAAATGTTCCCGATTTCCCTTTTCCCGATTTGAAAATCGAAAAATCGAAGAGAAGATTCTTCCACCACCAAAACCACCGAAATCCTACAGTAGCCCCTTCAGATTCTCACCTCTCTGGGCGACACAAAGTGTCATAATGAACGTCGCCCACATGTTTCCGGGAACGACGAAAACGGGCGGATCCATGCGTGGCGTCATCCAGAAATACAGAAAAGAGCCTTCGTGTCCATCGGGTAAAACCGACAATTGATAAGCGTGCCGGGTGGCCGTGCTCCTCCCCTCGGTAACGTCTCGTTATCTCTGAACACTCGTAGTTCCAGACGCTCTCTCTCTTGGATTCGCTGCCTCGTCGGCGGTTTTTTGGGAAGAAGACGGCGGCGAAGAAACAGTGTGTAATCATCACGGTTTGATGACTGAACCCCCGACGATGCCACGGGGCGAGAGGGTACCGTATACCCCCGTGATAACAAAAACGGGGGACACAAGCCGGGCAGCAGAGGAAACTTTCGCTTTCCTTCGCCTTTTTGATTCGGAAAATGATGGTTGATAGGGGAGACCGAAAGATGTGTATCTTCCTCGTCTTTTCGGCCAAAATCATCACTTGATTGACTAGTTACTGTAGAATTGCAAACTGGTTTCACAACTTTCCCCCGAACAAGAAGATCAAAACTCACTAGGAGAATTCTGGAAAAAGTCCCAAAAACATTGTGGGAAATCCTAACGTGAGATCCCTGCTGACCTCCTGATTTGGCTCTTTTGGACAAAAATAACCTATTTAGGTGAAAAACGCCCAGACGGGTCAAATAAGGAGGTCAGTATGAATCCAAAACTGGAACTCGACAGAAAATCATAGCATCAGAAACCTCGGAAGGCTCTAGAGTTTTTGAGATTTCTTCCAGAGTTTTCCCATTGCCCGAGCAGAAAAACGACTTCGAATCCGGCCAAAAGAGCCTTTTCGTCATCTCGAGCTTCATCCAAATTGAGCCAATTTCTCTAATGATGCCACGTCATCAGGCCCCATTACAGCGCATTACAACACTCCAGAATCGCCGTTTCTCTCTCTCATCAACCTCCCGGGGCGTTTCGACAAAAAAGTTGCCATTCCACTCTCCTTATCGAATCGAATCGTACCGCCGCCGTGGGGCGACGTTATCTCGACCATTACCCTACAGTAATCCTCGAACCAATCATCAAATTGTTTAAATGAAAAGGGGACGAAGAAGAAGGAAAAGTTCAGTTTGTAATAGAGCCCTCGAATACACAAACACTGGGGGAGCTCTCTCGCCAAAAACCTCACGTCTCGTGTAATCAATCAACCGGTAGGAGCTCTCGCTTCTCTTCTCCCGGGGGCTCCATGGGGGCTCAAAGTGAACAAAAGTACGAACATTTCTCATTTTTCGGGCGGCCGCGAGGCTACTGATATGCTCTGGAAGAGACCTCACGGATGAGAAGAGATAGGGATCCGGGATGGAGAAGAAGCACTCAGACACATAAAACACACCGCGAAAGTGGGGACTCCGAGGCGGTTTACGAGCAGAAGAGCACCCACAGGGGGTGATAATGGATTTTGTGGGGAGCAGCGGAGCCACGAAAGGGATTCTGAAGGCCTCAGAAGGACCACGAAGAATCCAGAAGACCTCCAGAAGACTAGGAACTTAAGAAAAACAGGAAATCTGACGTCAGAAGATTGCCAAAAGTCCGAAAACTTCAAGAGAACCTAAACTTCTGAATCCACAATTCAGAAGATTTCTAGGAAGTGGATTCAGGCCAGATAGCTCAGAATCGCATAAAAGTTTGAATTCTGAGCTCAGAAACCCAAAAACGAACAAGAAAAGTAAGAGAAATGCGTGCGAACAGCTGTGTGAATCACGTATCCAAGTGGAAGAAACTCTCGAAAAAAGGCCAAAATCAGCTGACTGGAAACTGTGTTCATAAGCTCATTAGAAACGGATGCATGTCGGAAATGTCAATGTGTCCGTGAATAATGCGGGTGATCATGACAAGTGTCCGAGACCTTCTAGAATAGTCCGAGTGTACTTTCCCTTTTTGTAGCACGTCTCCAGAAGTCCAAATCAGAATCGCCCTTATCCCCCCGTTATCAACCCCCTTATCACTCACCTAAAACGGGCGGCGGCTCGAGCTTCATCGGGTTGCTGTCGAGGTGGTGAGACGGCGGGATGGCGGTTCGCAGGAATCTGGCCGTCATTGAGCCGATCCGACGCGGCGGCTCCTTTTCCAGTGGCTCCGGAGCTTTGTCGAGCTCTCCTATGTCCATTGGCTCGTCGTGCTCGAATTTCAGCTTTTCCATCGGAGACATTGGCGTCTTCTGAAAGTCAAAATCAAGAAAATAAGGGTAAATATTGGAGAAAAACTTCTAAAAAAGACATGATTTGTATCACGAGATTTTGAAAAATTGGGATCCAGACAAGTATTGTAGTCACAGGATTACGGTAGTTCGTGGCAAGACCTTTTTTCACAAATTTCCCAAATTCCTTGTCTAAAAAAGTCTAAATCCGCATAGATTCTCTGAAACACAACTTTCCAAAGTGAACCTTGTAATTACCGATCGGAAGGCTCAAAACCGCCAATTGTCGCTAGAAAAGTGGCAAATTCGCTGAGAAAGCTATGGAGTTTTGATACTCTAATCAAAAAAGAAAAAGGCAAGTTCTCGGCCAGCAGACAGGTTAATCCAACCAGAAACGAGGCCCCTTGTCAGAACTGATTACTTCTGCTGCTCCGATTCCCAGTCTCTGACCGGCCGACTGGCGGTGCCGGGGAAAAGTACACGAGCACTTGGAGTTTCAGAGACGTTTTCGGGTTTTCTGACCGTTTCGAAACCCGACAAACAAAGAGAACTCCGACGTTTCCAGTGGGCAGGCCGTGATAAGGCGGAGAGGAGAAATGTTGCGAGTTTAATCTTTTTTCGGGTTATCTCCGCAGAGACGTGGCACAGTGTTCGATGATCGGGAAAGGCGAATGGAAATGGGCGGTCTAGACACGTAGGCTCGATGGAGAGGAGGATTCTGGAGCACGGAGAGACAGGATTCTGAAGGCCGAGGGAAGGTGACGAGGACGAATTGGCTTAGCCACGGTGGGAACGCATCGTGGGAAGTTGCGAAGAAGGTTCCGGAAAAGGACATGACATGACTACATCAGGGTTTGGACTCCAGAAGTTCAGGCAAACATTTGCACGGCTACAGTAATCCAGGCGGTCCCCTCAGAGCTTTCGTGGCAAGATCCAATCTTACCGTAATCTTATGGAAAACGTTTTTGTAGCGTCACCGACTAGCTACCGTAATCCCTACTATCTCAGGCGTTTTGGGTCTCACCACGAAAACAAAACGTTGCCGAAATTCCGTGGCGAGACCCATCAAGGCTGCGTCGAAATGAACTCAAAGACTACCGTAATCTTAGAGAAATTTCAATTTTTGCTGTTTTTCTAGCTACCGTAATCTCATCCTAAGCTTTCGCCGAGAAGACAATTCGCGGCGAGACCCTCGTTGCGTCGGTTGGTACCGTAATCCTATGACCATAACTCTTTTCCTGTAGCCGTTTCCCCCATTTCCCCACGTTTCCCCCAGCTACCGTAACCCACCTCCCTTACCAATGCGTCATCCAACTCTGCCTCTTTCCATCCGTTCATTCCTCCGTTCTTCTTCTTCGATTCTGTTCCGTTCTGGCTGTCAACGGCTTCAGTGTCCTGCAAGATTCAGAATCCTCTCCAGAATCCCTTATCAGAAACCCACTTCAGTGCTTGGGGCCATCATGCCGACGTTGTTGTTGTGTGGTTTCGAAATGTGCTGCTCCTGCGGATTAGTGCTGCTGCTGCTGCTTCGGCCTTCAGAAGCTCTCAGAAGTCGCTGCTGATAAGAGTGATAAGGATTCAGACGATGTTGCGAGCCACTGACAGGCACATTCTCTGCAAGAACAGAAGCGTAAAATTAGGCAGAAACCGAGTTTTGAGTCTCGTCGTCTCAAAAACGCTGATAAAACCCGCGAAGACCCTCCTTTTCTGGTGGTTAACCCGGAGAGAGTGTGTGGGGTGAAGAGACGCAGAGATAACTGATAACTGATAACGAGAGAGAGAGAAAGAAAGAGGGAGAAGGCACCGACGAAATGAGTTTTGACCAGGAATGGGGGCGAAAAATGATAGATAGGGGCTACAGTAACCTATCAGAATCAGAATCTAGAGAAGAAAACCTGGGAAAAAAGGAGAAAAAAGAGAAAAGAATTCGAGTGAAAGTGACGAAGAGAAAGGAAACCGAAAAAGTTGGGCAACTGATAACGAGTGATAAGGGAGACCCGGCGAATCCACGTAGGCATCTCCCAATTACTGTGTTCGCTTCGAGACCCATTGCTTGTCCCAATCAATACCGTATCAGCTTATCAGTCGCTCGCCTTAAAAACTTGTGAGCGCACTAAAACGGTGTGTTTCGGCGGTTCGAACGCAACATTTTGAGGATGGTGGCGCGGCGACGGCGGCGGCGAAATGGGAGTTTCTTATCAATTTTTGTGTTTGGAGCGCACGACGGGCAAAAGATCGTGGTGAGACCCACAAATGGGAGCTAGTTGTAAATATCAAAAATTGAAAAAAAAATTCGAGAAATTTTTTTTCAGAATTGAAAAATAATAATTTTTGTTGAAAAATTGCGTTTTTTTTTCAAATTTCAGTCAAACGAAGTTGTCATTTTTGACGTTTTCAAAAAGAAAACACTTGTGAAAAAATTAAAAAAAATTCGTATTGTGGTTTTTTTGAATATAAACATTTTTTTTAAAGTTTTTTAAAAAATCGAAATTTTGGTGGTTTTCAGTAAATTTCAGCAAATAAAACCAGCCAAACTAAAACAAATTTTAGACTGACCACCTAATGAACCACAAGCTAGGAGGTAGTCCAAAAGCCGAAACTATCAGAGAATGCGTGCGGATTATTACAGCTTGGGGCCCCTTTGTCTGCGTCTCTCCGCCTACCGTATCCACGGAAAAAAAACGAAGAACTGATGGTTTTCTCTGCGAATAGACATGACTTCCGACGAAAGGAAAAGAACCGTGGACACACGACAAAAAACGGTTTGGATGGATGGGGAATGAACTGTGTAACGTGTTGCCTGACGCTTATCATCCATCCGCATCGCGCGTTCTTTCGTGGTTTCATACTTTTCTGGGCAAAGTTCCGACTGATGTTTAACGATTTTTTGGCAACGGGGAAATTGCGGTTGTGAGGTGAAAAGTGGGCTGAAAGGTTGGGAATGCTAGAAGAAACACAATGAACAAGTCAAAGGAAACCCAATTTCTCCATAGAAACCTGGGTGTCCCGGCGACGGTGGCCAATTTCATTAGAATAACAAATGAGATCGTTTTCCCCTTTATACGGGCGCTCCTAATGGGTTTCGGGACCTATTGTCCGCGCGGAACTGTCGTAAAATGGCGAGCGGCCAGGAAAAATGATTTTCGATGATTTCCAGTGACAAATTAGTGAAAAAGTACAGCGCGACACGGAAAATGGAGAGATGGAGCACAAAAAAGAAGAAAAACTGGCCTAAAAGGATTGTAAATGTCAAAAAATTGACAGGTTTAGTGATAAGGAAAAAGAATGGACGACCGGCGATTTGGTCGGGTTTGGCGACTAAAATGACACGGAATTGGCAATTTTTAGGTGAAAAGTTGAGAATTAAGTGAGAAAATGGAAGGAAAATGGAGAAAAATGAGTGAAAACAGCGAAAAATAGGAGAAAAATGTAGGGAAAATGAAGATTTTCTTGAGAAATGAGGAATCGTGGCGAGACCCGTGAAACAAAATGTGTTTTGCGCCTTTGAGTACGGTAGTAATTTTTTGGCAACAAAGTGACTGATTGTGAAGGAAAAATGAGAGATAAAAAGAGCAAATAATCGTTTTTATGCAGAAATTAGATGAAAATTCACATTAATAGAACAAAATTCGATTAGAATGTGTAGGAATTATGATGAATTGCAGTAGCGGATTACAGTAGGGACCCTCAGTAAATAACGTATTCAAAGTTCTAAAGGACTGCGAAAAAGCAACATTTTGGAAACACCAAGAAGAAAAAAGGGAACAAAAGGCGCCGAAAAAGAAGAGGCGGTCCCGAGGAAAAAGTGCAGTTGATGGCCGCCAAAGAGAATCCCGGGTGAGCCTCTCGGTGCCTCGGAGCACAAAAAACCGGAGGGGCCCGTGCTTCTCCGTTCTCCGTTTCTCCTCTAATCTTGCAACATTTGGCTCCCTGACTCTCTCGCACCCTCCTCGTTCCGCACACTCTCTCGCCGCGCCGCCACTCTTCCGAAACGCCCCCCATAAACCGACGGCGGCGCACATTTTATGGGTTCCCTTCCCGCTTGACGCCGGGTTCGTTTTCTTCTGAAAACGAGAGAGAAGAGACGGAAGAGACCGGGTCTCTGACAACCAAACACTGTTTCGCTGTTTTATCGAGTTGCACTTTTTCGGCGAAGAATAGTCGGCGGCCGCCGGTGCTGGTGACACTGTCGGCGAACACACCAGACTATGCTAATTTTCCTCTTTCGCGTTTTTTCTCTTTCTTTGTAGTGAAAAATCGGGTAGAAAATGGAGAAAACCAAGAGAGACGTCAAATTACGGTATCTCAGGCCTGCCAGCTTTTCCGCAATGCGTTATGCGCCTTTAAACTCCGTGAGGATTACGGTAGCTCTCGCAACACTCGTTTCTCGCCGATTTCTCTCGACAAACCCCATGGTTTTCGTTGAAACCACCTGGTGTATCAATACGAAAGTATCTTCTTCGAGTCGGCGCCTTCTTCTGAATCACCGTGAAGACAGCTGCGCGTGTGCATCGCGACGCGAATAAAAAACGGCGGCGAATGGGGTCGATGGGTGGCTGGAGCCAGGTAGAGCCAGGGCTTTTGATACACTCTCGGAGAAGTGATTGGAAAGATTTTGGGTGATAACGGAGAGATAAGAGAGAGCAGAGCGACTATTTTACGAGTGAATTGGAAGCAAATCAGAGCAATTCAGAGAGAATTCAAGGAGTTTCTATGTGAAGAGTTTCAAATTGGCGCCAAAACTTCAAAAAACAAGATCAGAGTCTAATGGTCTCGCAGCGAATACCGTATCCCTCGTTCAAAGATCAAGGCTTTAATCCTTCGGGTGGGAGCAAATGTGATTTGGGTCTCGACTGGAAAACCGTCCCACGTCATCGGCTCCAACCCAAACGAAGGCGTCAAACTACATGTTTAAAAGGACGAAGAAGAAGAAGAAGAAGAAAGAACGACGTCCTCTCGGTGTGTGTGCTATAAAACGAAGAGCCCTCTGGGCGCAGCGCTCCTTCTCTGTCTCTCTGCGTCTCTTGATCTCTCTCGCGGAGCCAAGAGCCAGAGCTGTGGGGCGGGCGCCGCGGAGCACAAGGACATGGAGATATCGGGGCCTCCGAGAGCAGGGGGCCAGCTGTGTGTGCGTTCCGGAGCATGTACCCGAGTGTATAGTCGTGGGGGGAAGTGCGCTCTATTGCCAAGATGACGTGGAGCCGCGACGCGACCGCAACGCGGCAGGTGGAAGTTTATAATCACGAGAAACACGTCAAGACCCCAGAAGTACGTCAGCATCAGTCCAAAGATCAACTTGTATACCTTGCCCTAATTGGAAACATGAGTAAACACGGTTGGTGCTCCAAGCCCCGCCCCCTTTCGGGGAAACTTTGATTTTAAGCGGCTCGGGGGGTACGTGCTCTCGCGGCGCTCTTCGTGTCGAAAAGACGAGTTTTAGCCTAATTAGGCGCCGTCTCTCGCGCCTGCAGAGTTGTCTGCGTCTCTGTGGCTCACATGCTCTCTCGCTTTCGCCAAGATTTCATTTGAGAAGTACCGAGAAGAAGACGAAAAGGAGGGTGGGAGGAGGAAAAGTTGGGGTGAGATTTGATGAAAACTTAGGGAGGAGAGGGGGGACTAAGGGATACGGTAGGGGTGGCAAACAATGACGTGGAGAAGAGCATGGAGGGACCAAAAAAGTGTCGGGTTTCAGGGTCTGGAGGTTGTTGGATTCGGAGGAGAGTTTGCAACCACGCTCCATTGACAAAGTAGATTAGCAGCTGGCTTAGAGCAAGTAACAATCTCAGTAGAGCGCGTTTGCAACTAGCTTGCAAACTATGGTATGGCACGTTTCTCAATGGAGCGCGATTGCAATAATCTGCGATTTTTGGGCTCTATTGATAAAATGATGCAATCACGCTCTATTGAGACGGGAGTGAATGCAACACTGAGGGCATGTCTTCCCGAGTAGTGCTGCTCGGCGGAGCACACATGGTCCAGAGGGCACGGCGAGCCAGCCGGCCGCCGCGCCGACTTCAGAAGGCCAAGTGTTCTCTTTTCTTGCGACTCTCTCGTCTTCACACACTGTCTCGTCGACGAGAGAGTGTGTGGGAAGTGGAGAGTGCAGACAGATGAGAAACATCTGCTCTTTTTCTCTGTTTTAGGGACGGAGTTGGAAAAAGGAAAAAACGAAGAGTTTAGGAGAGAGAGAGAGAGGGAGAGAGAGACGCAGAGAAATGGAAGAGGAAGGGCTGAAAATGAGGGTGATGCAAGAATTATGAATGGAAAAGAAATGAGCTCCACGACCGGAAGAGCAGTGGGTGGAGGGAGTACGGTAGGTGACTAATTGGGCGCTGCGAATAGAATTGGGTCTCGCAACGAACGAGTTTCAATGGGAAACTTGATAAGGAAACGAGATTGGGTCCCGGCACGAAAGTGTCCAACGGAGCGAACTTGCATTGAGAACTAAAAATGCAAACGAAATGGAACAGGATAGGGAAAAAAGGGAATTTTAATCGGCCTATACTATTGGACTTTTTGGCGAATTGACTCTGCCTCCAATAAAAAAAACGAAATTGGATGGCATTTGGAATTGGAATTGGTAAGTGAGCTGGAAGGTTCTAGGCAGCAAATTCAAATTCTGAAAAAAAGTGGGGATGGGGGGAAAAGTGTCGGAAAGTTGTTGGCTGGTGCGTCGTTTCGGACCGAGATTTATAGTGCCGGCTGGGTTGGGGAGGAAAAAGACGACTAAGACAAGAGGAATCGACGATTTATGGGCCACCCGACAGCAGCGCCCCTCCGACACCTTCGTATTACCCGAAACGAAACAAATATTCGGTGGCGGAGACGATTTGAAAACATTAGGAGGCGGTCTCTTTTTGATAAGGTTCGGACGGGTGGCCTAGGGGGAGAGAAGTGCGCTCCAATGAAAATAGTTGGTTTGGCGTCAAGTACAGGTTTTGTGCTGGCTTGTATTATCGCTGCAACTCAAAAGTTCATAGGGTAGATTTACGGAGTTATGGGTCTCGCAACGAGCAAAAGTTACCGCGGCAAAACGTGCTGCGCCTTTAAAGCGGGGTACGGTAGTCGCGCATCAATTAATTTCGTCTTTTTCCACTAATTTTCCACTTTTTCATCGATTTTTCAACCGATTTTCGCACTTTTTACACGGAAAATACCCTTTTTGTGCTTTTTTCGACGGAAGAAGTGCGAAAATCGGTTGAAAAACCGATGAAAATGAGGAAAATTAGTCGAAAAATACGAAATTAATTGATGCGCAACTACCGTACCCCACTTTAAAGGCACAGCACGTTTTGCGCCAAAAACTTTCGCTTGTTGCGGGAGCCGTAACTCCGTAAATCTACCCACTCCGATTTTGAGTTGCAACGATAATAGCAAGTATGCTCCAATGACAATGACGTCAAGCTACAGTATGAAAGTGTGCTCCAATGAGAAATCCCGATTAAACGCCAAAATAACGCCAGAGTAAGCTAGATTAACTTTCTTTCGATTAGATTTGATTAGATTTTCTTTGCCATGTACATAAATCTCAATTTCCGTTTTTTTGCACATTCAGACTTCTAGTCTTTAACTTCGGGTTCATATACTTGAAGAAAATGAAAAAAAAAGCTAGACATGACCCCAGCAATGATACCCAACACACATCTGGTGCAGTTTTGCATGGCGGCCGAATTGAAAGCATATTTGAGAGAAAGAAGGCGAAGAAGCTTTTTGATGATGTTTGGGGAAAGAAAAAGCGTTAGGGGGGACTCGATTGAGATTTCAGAAGAAGACGTTCGCATTCTGAGTCACGGGGGGCCAGAGCTCAAGGAACCTAGTTTTCTGGAAAAACAAGTTTAGAGATCAGAGATTTAGACAAGTTTTAGCAGGAAAAATGTTTTTTTCAGCGAGAAGCTAACACTAAATAAAAAATTCCCTAGAAGATTTTTCTCCGCTAGATGAAGGTGTCAAAAATAGTTTTGTAGTTGGACAAAATTACTGGAGCAATTTTTGAAACGGTGAGAAAAATCGTGGAATAATGGAAAGAGAGGACCCTTTTATAAGGAGAAAAGCTGAAATTTCATGAGGCTTGTAGTCTTTAAAATATGGTCTAAAAGCTTCCAGAACCCTTGAAAAGGCAAACCTCCAGTGAAGAAAACGCCTCGAGTCTTGTTCTTCTTTCTGCGTAATTCGATTCCCTTTCCCCCTACCAGTTGTATCTTCCAAAAAAGGACGAATGTTTGAAAATGGAACAGAAAAGAGAGAGAGAGGAAGCGAGCGAGGGAATCCTCCTCCTCGCCCGGCGACATATCAAAAGTGGCGGCGCCCCGCAGAGGAACGAGAGAGTGTGTGGGAGCGAGAGACGCAGACACTCGCTCCTCCGGGGGGGAAACGGAGAAAAGGGCGAAGACTAGACCACCCAGCCGTTTTTTTTGGGCACGGAACGATGCAAGTTTTGGTGTCTGCGTCTCGAAATCTCTAATGCTTTCGAGAAATTGAGGGAGCGAGAGAGTGAGAGACGCAGAGACGTGTGCAAAGTATGTACAAGCAATGGAAAAGGGAATCGAAGAATCACAAAAAACGTATTCATTGTACAGTAACCCGATACCCGAAAAAAGAAGAAAAAGAACGGGCGGTCTCGGTGGGGAAGTGATAAAATATGGGGTGGAACAGAGTTCGGCTCGCCCGCCCGTCTCTTCTGTGTGCTCACTTCCGAGCAGCTAACGGGGTGGCCGCGGCGCCAACGCAAACAATACCTCCCTGTTTTCAGAGGGGAAAAACGCAAGGAAGTCGAGTATCTCGAGGTGGCCGAGGAAAAGTTAGGCCACCAGGAAACTTTGAGTTCAAAATGACTGGTAGGTCTCGCCACGAAAATGGCTGCTTTTCTCAAAAATTCGTGAGGACTGCATGAAGATCTTAAAACAGGATAATCAGTGATAAGGCAGTAATCCGTATCAGACCTCCAGAATCTCTTTTCGCCTTAAAAATGGGCGGCCGTGACACACTCGCTGTGTGTCCTTTTCGATTCTCCTCTCTTTTTTCCCGACCGATCGACAACTTTTTATTGCATTTTTGTGTGTGCGACGTCCCGATTTAATCCCCATTTTAGGCCCCGTTCACAGTGAAAAACCAGGCCTATTTAGCTGTCGGGGGAACGGCGGGAGGGGCCCAAAAACTGATGGTTATCGGGGGAAACTGAGAAATGGGCGAGGTACAGTGACCTACAGGGACTGGGAGTAGTGGCAAATTAAAGGTCTTATCATTCTTATCATTTTATCAGTTAACCGCTTTTCGATAGCTCTTCTGGTTTCAGAGTTATCTCACAACGGCTCGGCGGCGCCGCGCCATCGAAGCGGCGTTCAGTTATTGGTTTTTCGTGGGATTACGGTAGAAGCTATCGAAAAACAATCAACTGACCAAATTAACTAGAAACAATTTCCTATCAGTTAATTTTTTTTCCAAATTTTTTCAAAAATTTTATGCGCTACAAAAGGCGTTTAAATGTTTTAGTTGGACCGCAACTGTTTCAATAGAGCGCGCTTGCACCATGACATCAAAGGAATTTGCGAGTTGACTTTTGCACTGATAAGTGATAAGAATTGATGAAAATTGATGGGGGCGAAGGGATACAATCAAATTAGGAATTAATAGAAACATGGCGGCAGGTCAAGGGAAATGAGAAAAAAGCGTGGAGGTAAGCAAGGTTACGGTACCATTCGTGGCGAGACCCACTTCTCGGAAATACAGTTTTGGTGACCTACACATAAAGATGTTTTCGGGGGCCCTCGGTGCGATCGTGTTATTTGATAAAAGAACCGCCAACGGACGGGGGTCAGACAGGAACGAAATGAAGATTGAGCGATTTTGACGGGAGGATAGGGGGGTCTGGGCGGTGCGCGAAAAAGGAAAGGTTCGGTAGGGCGTACTTCAAAAAGCGAGTTGTTCTGAAATATTTGGGTGCAAATTCCGACTATTCCGGCTACTTTGGAGCCTCTCCCCCGTGCATGTCTACGCACTCTACCCGGTCGGTTGCCGCAGCACGGATGGCCGAGTGGTCTAAGGCGCCAGACTCAAGCGATAGCTTACCTCGAGTTCGAGGTCTTCTGGGTGTTCTGGTACTCGTATGGGTGCGTGGGTTCGAATCCCACTTCGTGCAGATTCTTTTTGCTTTTTACAGTGTTTTTTTTTGGATTTTTTTGAAAACTAGCTGAATTGCTCGAAAGTTTTCAAAACTTTAACTTCCAAATAGAGAAGAACTACGGGTTTCAAAAAGATAATTTCAATTTCAAACTGAGTGAGCTGCTACTTTGGCAGCTTCTACAAGTTCCTAAAAAAAAGAAGGAGAAAACAGGAATTGGGAGCTTCCGTCAAACTAATTCAACAAAAAAGTCAAAGAAAAAAAAATTCAAAATCAGTGAGTAACTCTTCTCCGGGTCAGTCACCTCCGTTCCGTTTCTCTGCGTCTCTCTTCCTCACACACTCTCTCGTCGCCAAGACGCAGACACAAGAACATCTCGGTTTCTCGAAAAAACGCCTCTCTGTTCGGTCGTTTTCGAATGTTTCATTCATTCGAAACGACGATGCGGCTGGTTTAATGGACCGTTTTTTTCGTTCGTTTCTCCCCAATTTTTCTCGCATTTTTCGCCTTTTCCACCCATTTTCTTGGACGGAATTGGACAAGGGACGATGAGAAAACGTCCAATTTCCCCTCTTTTTTCGGTGGAAAAAGTAGTCGAAATGAAGCTGGAAAGAGGGGAAAAAAGGGGAAATATTTGAACTTTTGAGTGATTTTCAGAGAATGATACATGGTTTTTTCAGCGTTTTCAGCTGTCCGGAAATCATCCAATTTCCTCTCGAAAAGTCAGTTTTTCAGATTTTTTGGCTGAAAATGCCACCGGAAATTTGAGAACTGGGACAAGTTGTCTGGCCATAATCCATTTGGAAAAACCATTCTGATCATACGAAAACCAGGTGTCTAAAAAGGAAAATGAGAAAAATTGAGATACAGTAATCCCAAAGGATCAGATGCATTCTAGAGATAATAGGGGGATTCTGATTGTGGGAATGAAAACAGAAAAAGTGGAATTCGAGTCAGAAGTCAGAAGTCAAAGTCGATAACCAAAATTCAGGTCTTGAAGCGAAATTTCAAAAAAAAAGGAATGTGCAAATTGAGAAAAATTGGCAAATTTGAATTTTTGACGATTTTTTCGCAGTTTCTAAAAATTTGCAGTAATTTTGTTTGACTAGTTTTAATTTTGACAAAAAAATCACAAGGGAAGTCCGTTTTTTACCAAGCCTATTTGCAGTTTTCAATACATGAATCGATAGATCTCGACGTGCTGAGAAACATTGCCGTTTGAAATTTTCGCAAAATGAGGCTCCTAAGGCTGCTACGGGAGCCGGAAAGGGCCTGAAAGCCCTATTTTAGCCCCTTTTAAGCCTATTTTGAGGGGATTTCTGATACTTTTCTGAGGTTCTAACAACATGAAAATCCTAAACACATCAAATACTAACGATTTGAACCAATCTGGGTCAAAATTGAAGAAAACAAATTTTTTCAAATTGTTTTTTAGAACTCGCTTAAAGCTAAAACTTTTTGAGCCCTTCTGTTAAAATAAATCTGATTAAAAAACAAAATGCACAACACTCGTAACCGTACCCGGAATGTTTCCCAGCACTGGAGAACTGGCCATTTGTTCCATGAGCCGTTCTGAAACTTTTCCCCCTTCTCATCACTTTATCACCTTGTCCCACCTCTCGCTGCCTGTTGAATCTTTCCCAATGCGACGAAGGCTCGGATCTGTTCGGCCCTCGGAATGACACCGGTTTCACGTGGCATAGTGAATAGAAGAGGGAATAAGTGCTCCGGCGGACAGCCGGGTGGCTCCGATTCTTTCGGATGAGTGGTTCGGATGAAAAAGAGTGATGATGGACAGAAACCGACTACAATCGGCCGCCGGTAGAAGAAGGTGTTGTCGAAAATAAGCGAAGAGAAGGCGAGTACGAAACACAGGAAATTGGATATATAGACAACGGATTACGAGAGGAAAGTCAACTTTTTACGATTTTTAGATGCGGAAATTATGAAAAATAACGTTTTTTATTATTGCCGTCCCACGGCGAGTCATTTGCTGGGTCTCGCCGGCTTCTGGACAAGTATTTGACACTTTTTCCGATGAAAACGGGTAGAATTACGTAAATTTGAACATTTCCTACAAAATTCCAGCAGTTTTCACCGATTTTGAGTGCGAAAACATGAATTTTTAGGTATTCTCCCAAAATACCTAATTTTCTCGATCTATCTGTGAAAACTGCTGGAATTTGACTGGAAATGATTGCATTGTTGTTATTTTACCCGTTTTCATCAGAAAAAGTAACAAAACCTTGTTCGGAAGCTGTATTTCAGCCAGAAATCATTTTCGTGGCGAGACCCACCAGGTGACTTGCCACGGGATGACAATAGAGCACAACAACCTATTTTAAAAAAAAAACTGTTTTTTTGGAAAATAATGAACATTGCTCAAATTAGATTTCGCTGCGAGACCCTTCCTGCCGATCCCATTCCGATCCGCTAAGCCCCGCCCTTTCTGTGCTCGTAAATCTACAGTGAAACAGTGCCGCAGCAGGAGTCTAATGAGGTCACGGAAGCACCCCATCAATTATTCAACCACACACCATTTTCCCATTGAAATTATGCGGAAATTCATAGGATTTCTACCCAATCCTCATAAACCCATCCGTTTCAAACAGTCCCTCGGTGCCCTAACTCACTTCTGAGCTCGGCGAGAAATGCAGCATAATTGGGCGGTTCGGGCGGTCCGGAAGAGTCCATTTCGATCGATTCGCTCTCTGAAAATGAATAAAGTTCTCGCGGGAAATCGGATAGTTCTTCTTCGCAAGTTTTGTTTATAACGTAAACAATTGTGCGACGAGAGAGTGTGTCGGGACGAGAGACGCAGACAGATCCCCCAATTAATCAGGGGCCACCCCTGACATGAAGACACGACAAAGGACCGCCTGTCGGACAGTGCGGAGCCAGCGAAAGTGATAGATGAAGTGCCGAATGAAATGGATAAATGAAATGAAAAGAGAGTTTAGTTGGGGACAGTAACCGAGGGATCGTGGTGGGACCCAAACACCAGAATTTCGGTGTATCTACAGTAGCGGTCATAATTTAGTGACCCTTTTTGTGTCGAAAAAAAAAAGTTTGAATTTTTTAGAATTTTTTGAAAAAAGGGACCCTATAAATGTTTGGGACACTGTAGAGTAATCAGATGGAGCTCTATCAAATTATCACTGAAAAGTGAAAAAAATCAACTTTTGAATTTTGACCCCACTGTTTGTGGGTTTGATTAGGAGTACATTAATACGTACTCTCAAGAATTTTCAGCTCCATCTCATCACTCTTTGGACCGTCAGAGTCCCAAACATTTATAGGGTCCCTTTTTTCAAAAATTCTAAAAAATTTCAAATTTTTTTTTTCGACCCAAAAATTTTAAATTTTTTTGGGTGTTTTTATGGACCCTAGGACACATTTTAAAATTCTTTAGATCTCTGGAAAAAAAAATGAAAAAAGTTTTGGTCAATTTGATTTTTTGGAATCCAGAGCTCCAGATGACGTCCCTCATCTGAATCTTTATGAATCTTCACAAAAAATTTTCGGCATGTTATTAGGTCCCTCAGGGACATCATGTCCAAAGCTGAGCTCAAACGAACCATTTTGAGCCAAGTTATCGTAAAAACTGTTAGGGGTTACTAAATTATGACCACTACTGTATGCTAAAAAAGCGCGCGGAGAGAGTCAAAGTCCTTTCCATTCCAACCCGAAGAAGCCAGTGATTAGAACTAATATATTCAAAAGTTCGAAAGAAAAAGTGACTTTTTCGGGGGGAAAGATGGATGGTTACAAATAATTATAGACAAGAAGAGAAGGAAAAGCGTGATGACGCAGGTAGGAATCTGAACAAGGGCTCCGGGGACCTAGTTAGGGTCAGAACATGTCTGCGAGATTATGTCCTTTGCAACTTTCCAAGGTCATCCCGGAAGAAGAGACATCCGAGAAGCGCGTACTTGAGAGAATGAAGAAGCTACCGTAGCATCTGTTATCGAGTACCGATTAGCGCGCAAGTTGAGTTGTAAATCAGCGAGATCAGCTGCGCAACTGATACGAACATATGGTAGACGGGCGCGTTCAAGGTCGAAAAGAACAGACGGCGAAGCGGAAAGAAGTTGCAAAAAGAGAAGGAAAAAGTCTAGAAGTGGCGGCCCATCTGGAAGGAATAAACATTTCGAGAGCCGACGGGTGGCGGAATGTAAACACAAGGGGCACACCACCCGGAGATGTCACAGGTGTTGTGTCTGGGGCGAAGAGAAGAAAATGGAACTCGAGAGTTTGTACTTGCCGGCTGGAATTAGGCCGCGACGCGACCGCAACGCGTATGAGCTTCTCCTATCGAACTTATTGCGACACGTTTCACTCACAAGGGAAGTGTGTGGAGTGACATAGAGAGATTTGGCTGAAACTTGGCAGAAGGGTAGGTAACGATCCCAATAGGTGAGACCTGAGAGCTTTTTCATGGGATAAGCTTGCGATGACAGCTACATGCAAAAAAATGCGCTCCGACGCCAGGTTTTTGACCTAATTTCCCATTAAAATTACAAGGGAAGATTTTAGGGGCCTAAGCTTGGAAAATTCTGACAAAAAATCTCAAAAACCCGATAAATCGTCCTGAGCAATCGTCCCGAATTTTTTTCCCTCACACTCGCTACATCTGACACAGTTATGATGGCTGAAAGTGCTTTTCAGTACCAAAAAAGTAGTGCTAATTCCACGCGAAACTCATCTTTTTTTCATTTTTCGCGTGAAATCAGTACTGAAAAGCACTTCCAGCCATCATATCTGGGTCAGATCTGATGAGTGTGAGAAAAAAAATTGGGCGTGCTCATGACGATTTATCAGATTTTTTAGACGTTTTTTTCAAAATTTACCATGTTTAGGCCCCTACAACCTTCCTTTGTCATTTCAGCGGGGAATCAGACCCAACCCTTCTTCCAAGTTGCAGTCAAATTTATCTAATATGTGACCCCACACTCTTCTCTCGTCAGTTACAGATCGGCGATGCTAAGAGTCTGCGAAGCGGTTCCCTCGCGATTCATGAAAATTATGCGGCGGTGCAAATAGACTTCAAGCCTGATTTACACCAGATGATGAAATGCCCTCTGAAACACTACTGAACTCACTCGGGTCTCGACACGAAGTATCTAGATTTGAATATTCACAATGCGACGTTCGCTAAGTGTCCATGTCCACTGAATACTTCTCCTCCACAGCTTCTTCTAACCTTCTAATCAGAAGGAACTTGGCTCCGCCCCCTCTGTCTCTCTCCGAATCTCCTGTGATCTGGCCGCGAAACAAAACAAACATGGTCCCGACGTGTCTGCGTCTCCACGTCGTCCCGTACTCTCTCGCCAGATTAACCGATGGAGACGGAAAGTTGTGGAAGGGGCCACGGGATGTTGGGGCGCGCGCGAAAGAATTTGAATCGGGAGAATGAGGAGAAGGACTGCGATATGGAGTACAGTAGGCCATCGAAGGGTTAGGAAGGGGCTGGGATACGCTGGAGACGTGATTCAGAAGCTTGTGAGGGATCTGAAGCAACATTCTGAATCGTTGGAGTAAATTAGATGAAAATTGCTCAGCTTTCCACACTCTGAACCTCAATCCTGACCGAAATTCGCAACCCCTTCGCTCCCCTTATCTAGCACACTCCCCCGTCTAGAGGGGCGCCTCGCTCCCTTCCCTCACGCCCTTATAACTGCAGCCGAGACTAGTCGAAGGGCACGCCCGTATAGCTCAGTGGCAGAGCGTCTGTCTCGTAAACAGAAGGTCGGCGGTTCAATCCCGCCTGGGGGCAATGTCTTTTTGGAAAATTTGAAGAGTTGGAGTGAAGACTGAAGATGTACTGTTTTCGAAGTCATTTTTTAGGACGGCACTTGAATTTTTCAGCTTTGGAAGGGTTTTCTGAGCTGAAAATTTTTCCAGAATCTTAAAAAATCGTATCTACAGTAACCTGAAAATCTTTCAGGAGTTGTCTGTAGATGTGCATCAAACCCGGTGTATTCAGTGTAACGATCACCTACAGTACTCCTCAAACTTGAACTTTTTGCTTATTTCTTCAGAAGTTTCATCTTTCCAACGTAATCCATAAAAATAGTTCTCCAGAATCCCTCATCCAGCACTTCTGGAGCCCCTGCATCCTTCAGAAGCTCCTCGGTCTCATCCCCTAACCAGTCCGTGTTCGGTTCTCGATCCCGCAATCTTCTCCTTCCACCTCACCACTTCCAACGTGTCTGCTGTCCGATGTCTGCACCCTCCTCGTCCCACACACTCTCTCGTCGTGCCGCTGTGACAGGAGGCCCCTCCACTCGTCCCACTGACCCCTCCCGTTCTCTCCTTCTCAGCCCGTTTTCTTTTCTTTTTTACTAACTTTGTTCTTTTTCTGATTCGAGAAAAAGGGGGAGTGATAAAGAATAGGAAAACTTCCAGAAGAATTCGTCCGAGAATCCATCCAAATGTCTCCAGAATTCTCTAGTATTTGCGGGATTTATTTGGGTTTCCGATGATTTCCGCAAACATTTCCATTTGTTTGGTTTGACAAAAAAACACATTTGTTTTGTTTCCAAATCGAATGAAAAGTTATTTTTGACAAATTTCCATCTAATTTTTCACAAATTCCAATCTACGACCCGTTACAAATATTTTGGAAATTGTAAAAAATCAGCGAAATTTTTGAAAAAAAGTTTAAATTTTTCAGGAGTTCTTATGTGATTTTCCCTGATTCTTTCGAGTTTTTCCTAGTTTTTCATAGTTTTTCAAATATTCCATCCGGGTTACTGTACCTATTCCACCTCCACCCAAACCGCCAATTTCGTTGCGAGACCCATAACTCATTCATCCGGCAGGGGTACCCAATTATTCGTCACCTTTCCCATTGTCTCCTTCTACTTTTCCTCTTCTATTCATTCGTCCGAAACTTTCCGATTCTACCCCGAATTCTCAAGAATACGTGCGTTTCGTCTCTCTCTCTCTCTCACATCAAAAACCAACTTCTTGCCACTTTCCGCGCGCCTTCCGCGACGGTTTCCGCGCGGAAGGTCTAGTTCTCTTCGTATAGTTTTTGAGATGATTTATGCAAGACGCTGATGACGTGGCTTTTGTTTGTTTTCGAAAATATGTCTTTGTACGGTCATGATGAATAAGGTTGTGAATACGAAACGGTCAAAGACAAAAAGTAGACAAATATGGGCAATTTTTGAATGTCAAACTGTCGAGTTTATTGCTTTTGACCTAATTTTTTGAAAATGTAACTTTTTAGGTTGCTAGATTTTCAGATTCTGGTCAGAAGACGTCACTCATCTGAACCCTGAAGACGAGACACTTGATTTTGGTTTGGGGTTATAGTTTCCCATATTGTAGCTCACTTGGCCGATTTTGAGCCAGTTCACAGCCCCAACCTAGACCATAGAATCCGTCTTCTGATCATCTCAGAAAACACTTTCCCTTTTTCCTCTTTTGCAACGTCATCTCTATCTCTGTCTGCGTCTCTTCTCTCTCTGATTTGTAAGAATACGTTGCCAAACGGGCGGTATAAGACACTCGACTTCCGTGTCTCTTCCCCGTTTCATTCTGTTGTTTCAGCCATGCGTCTGGCTCTCCTGGCCCTTCTTATCGTCGGCTGTCATGCCGACTTGTTCACCTCCATCGCCGACATGCAAAGTCTTCTGGAGACCGAGAAGAACATTCCGAAGATCCTGGACAAGTACATCCACGAGGAAGAGGAACGGTTGGTTCAGTTGAAGAAGCTGTCGGATGAGTACGCGACGAAGAACGAGAAGGCCATTGAGAATGGACTCAAGGACATCACCAATCCGATCAATGCGTTCTTGTTGATCAAGAGAAAGGTTATCACTTCCTTATCAATTTCTTATCACTTCTCCAATTCCAGATCTTCGACTGGAAGGACATTGAGTCCAAGATGAACGCCAACAAGGCCGACAACTTTGTGTCTGCCTTCTCCGATTCCAACTACGGAGTCCGTTATCCGACGGCCGACGATCTGAGTGGAGCTGCGATCGGACTGCTCCGTCTGCAGGACACTTATCGATTGGACACCCGGGATCTGGCCGACGGAAAGATCTATCAGGATCAGGGAAATTACACTTTCTCGGCTAAGGACTGCTTCGAAATCGCGAGAGCTGCTTACAATGAGCACGACTTCTATCACACTGTGATGTGGATGGAAGAGGCGAAAAGAAGACTTGGGGATGAAGTGGAGCCGAGTGTGGATATTGATGATGTGAGCAGGAAAAGAGGAATGGGAGAGAGTATCGATTGATTTTCAGATTCTCGAGTACTTGGCATTTGCTCTTTACAAGCAGAACAACTTGAAGCACGCGTTGAAGCTCACCGAGGAGTTGTACAAGAGAAGTGAGTGGCCGCGATGCGACCGCAACGCGACTTTGAAGTTTTGTTCATGAGAAAGTTATGTTGCAGACCCATCGCACCCACGTGCCAAGGGAAACGTAAAATGGTACGAAGACCTTCTGGAACAAGAAGGCGTCCGCCGCTCCGAGATGCGCAAGAACCTCCCTCCAATCGATAACCGCCGCCCGGATTCTGTGCTCGGAAACACTGAACGAACAATGTACGAGGCTCTGTGCAGAAACGAGGTCCCAGTGTCCCAGAAGGACATCTCCCGCCTCTACTGCTACTATAAACGGGACCGTCCGTTCCTGATCTACGCCCCGATCAAGGTCGAGATCAAGAGATTCAACCCGTTGGCAGTGCTCTTCAAGGACGTCATCTCCGACTCGGAAATCGCCACGATTCAGGAACTCGCAAAGCCGAAACTCGCGAGAGCAACTGTCCATGACTCGGTTACCGGGAAACTGGTCACTGCGACGTACCGTATCTCGAAGAGCGCATGGCTGAAGGGGTGGGAAGATGAAGTCGTGGAGAGGGTTAACAAGAGAATCGATCTGATGACCAACTTGGAAATGGAGACGGCCGAGGAGTTGCAGATTGCGAATTACGGAATCGGAGGACACTACGACCCACACTTTGATCACGCCAAGAAGGAGGAATCAAAGTCTTTCGAGAGTCTCGGAACCGGAAACAGAATCGCCACTGTCCTGTTCTACGTGAGTTCCGGATTCGAAAAGCCTTCTGAATTTCCTGTGATTTCAGATGTCCCAACCATCCCACGGAGGAGGCACCGTGTTCACTGAGGCCAAGTCGACAGTGCTTCCAACCAAGAACGACGCTTTGTTCTGGTACAATCTGTTCAAGCAAGGAGACGGTAACCCGGACACGAGACACGCTGCTTGTCCCGTGCTCGTCGGAATCAAATGGGTTAGTTGAAATAGGGTCTCGCAGCGAATCGGAAAGCTTTATTCTTATTATGGCCGTCCCGCAGCGAGTCACCTGGTGGGTCTCGCCACGAAAATGATTTTTGGCTGAAATGTGGCTTCTGGATAAGGTTTTGTGACTTTTTCCGATGAAAATGGGTAAATTGACAAGAATTCGATCATTTCCAGCCAAATTCCAACAGTTTCCACCAATTTTCAGTGAAAATGAGGTGTTTTTGGTAAGAAGCGGCAAAATACCCAAAAATGCATGTTTTTGTACTGAAAGTTGGTGGAAACTGCTGGAATTTGGCTGGAAATGATTGAAGACATGCTTTTGTATCCATTTTCATCAGAAAAAGTGACAAAAACCTTGTCAAGAACCCGTATTTCAGCCAGAAACCATTTTCGTGGCGAGACCCATCATATCAGTCAAAGATCACCTAAAAACTGCAAATCTTACTGTAGCGTTCTCTGCGAGTGCGCGCCAATTTCAAATTTCAAATGCAAACTTTTCAATCCTTACAGGTCTCAAACAAATGGATCCACGAGAAGGGCAACGAATTCCGTCGTCCGTGCGGTCTCAAGACTTCCGACAAGGAACGATTCGTCGGAGATCTCGGAGTCGGCCCAGAGCCCAGAAATGCTCCGAACCTGTCGCCAGTTCTCGGAAAAGACGTCTGGGAGGCTGTTTGAGATGTTGTTGTCACCAAGTCTACTTATCATCATGCATAATTTATATCATTTATCATTTATCATTTATCACCAACCAAAACCGGGTGGTCTCTTTACTTGTTTCATCTTTTGTTGCCTTATGTGTTTTTCAATGAACTTTCACACTTGCCAAAAAAGGATTACTGTAGCTCGAAATGGTTCATTCAATCTCGAGAATAGTGGATGGAAGTTGTCTTTGTGGAATACAAATGGGATGTTTCGATGAGAATGTCGATATTTTCCGTGCCTGAGTCGACACTTTACACGGGAGAATGTCGTCGAGTTCTCGGTAACTTCTGATCTGAATGATCCTGCCCTCGAACCTCCGTCTCTGGATTGTCGTTGTTTTGGAGGGAAGAGCTTCCAGTGGAAAGGCGTTCGACCTGGAAATGATAGGAGTCAAGGAGATAAGATATCAGTGATTACATTTGCGGACAATCCTTGTTCGTGATACATCTCATGCGGTTCAGCTGGATGAAACAGTCTTCGTTGTTGACCTGGAAATGGAATAGTTTGGGTCCTGGCACGAAAGTTACCTCATAAACGATTGCTGGCATGGTCCTGTGATGATGAAGAATTACGGTATGAAGGAGGAAGAGGAACAATGGAAAATTGAAGTTGGGGAAGAGGATCGGAAGGCCGAGGATGGTCTGGTGACAGTAGATTCCGAAGGAAACGTCGAGCAACTCTATCTGAATAAAAGGGGGTACTGTAGGATGCCGAGGGTGCATACAAAGACAGTTGCAAAGTAGAAGTAGAGGGCCAGAAACGTGGCAATCATCCAGCGATTCAGAAGGTAGTGACGACGTTGGACGGCGTTGTAGACGAGTCTGAAACTCGGGATGAACTGGATCAGAAGTCACGGATCACCTGCTCAACTTCGCAAAGTCCTTGGCATACGGGTAGAAGGCGATGGATGTTGAAGTGAATATGATGACAAGGAAGATCGGAGCAGAGGCGACTCGGATGCTTTTGGAGAGGGATCTGGTGAGGTACGGGAAGCCGAGAGCAGCTCCGAAGTGACGACCCGGGAACGATGAACGGACAGAACACGTCTTCAGGCTGCAAACTTATAAATTGAAGATCATTTTTGGAAATCTTGTGAGAGATAAGACAAATCTCGATTTTCGGTGCACTTTCTGCGAAATCTCAATGTGGTGTAGACCCTCTAGTTTGGCTTAACAAGGGAAGTGCGAGGGGTGACATAGATTGATTAGGCAGAAACTTGGCATAATGGTAGGTTCCGGTCTCAAGAGGTGAGATCCGAGAACTTTTCCATGGGATAAGCGTCTGGTGACAGCTACATGCAAAAAGTGCGCTCAGATGCCAGTTTTTTGGCCTGATTTCCCATTGAAATGAGTAATTTTACACGTAAAATGTTAGCAAGGGAGACTTCAAGCCTAAAAACTGGCATCTGTATGTAACTGTCACCAGAAGCTTATCCCGTGAAAAAGTTCTCGTATCTCACCTCTTGAGACCGTACCCTGCCGTTCTGCCAAGTTTCAGCCAAATCTATCTGTGTCACCCTACACACTTCCCTCGTAAGATTAGTTGATAAGTAAATTAGAAGGTCCCATTGAGATTTGGCAAAAAAGGCAACATTTCAGAACTGGTCATTCGGAAAACCAACCATTTGCAGTGTTCAATGAGCAAAACATTTGTTTTTTGAAAGTCCCCCTCCCCCCAACCCCCTAATTTCCCCCCCGAAGCTCCTCGTCTCTAGTTTCCCCCTTCATATCATGTCCTGCTTTCCCAACTTCTCCTACTTCTCCACTTCTGCCTTCCTGACCCTCTCCTTCCACATCATCACCATCATCTCCACCCCGACCTACTGCTTCGGATTCATCTGCATCCTTTTCAAAACTCCCGATCAAATGAGATCCGTCAAGTGGTACATGTTGGTCCTCCAGTTCTGGATTGCCGTATTCGACTATTCAGTCAGTTTTCTCGTCGTTCCGTTCATGTTGATTCCGGAAATTGCTGGGATTCCGAATGGGATTTTGAGGGATTGGGGAGTGCCGACTTCGATTCAGGCGGTGCTGATGTTGATGACTTTTGCGTGTGAGTTGGAAGTTTAGGAAGGGGGCAAAACACAAATATTAGAACTTCTGATAAAGTTTTCTTATCAGCTGATCTTCAAAAAGAAGACTGACATCATTGTCAGTAATCACATGTTTACAAGTTTTTCCTTTTCCCGCTTTTCAGCAAGTTTTTATGAAATCAGAACTGATAAGAAGGAAAGTTGTTATAGTTTCTTGGTTACTGTAGTCAAAGAACCAAATCATTATCAATGTGATTATCATTTCCAGACATGGGCATCTCAATCATCTCCGTCTACGAAAATCGTTTCTACATTCTCTGCCAATTCAGTGGGAAAAAGTTATGGACAATGGGAAGACGACTCTGGCTCCCAGCCCATTATCTCCTGATTCTCGTCCTTCTTGCTCCAGTTTTCCCCCTCATTCCAGACCAAGAAACAGCAAAGAAACAGGTTTTCAAAGTGAGTCATAGCCCCCCGTTGTCCCCATCTTCTAGTCATTTCCAGAATCTTCCCTGTCTGCCCGATTCCATTTACAACGGCCAAGTCTTCGTTCTCACTACAAACTACACTTATTATCTCTGCTCCGCCATCCCAACTATCCTTTTTTTCTTCACTGAAACCGGTTTTTTCGCATTTCAAATCATCCAAAACGGACTGAAACAACGCGGTTCGAAGACGATATCAGAGAAGACTTATCAGTTGCACCGGCAGTTCTTCGTGGCCTTCGGGATCCAACTGATAATCCCACTGATAATGATAATCGCTCCGATTATCTACGTGTACACCTCGATATTCACTGGCTACAGTAACCAGGCAGCGAATAACTTGTCACTGATGACTGCTTCGACTCATGGATTCGTGTCTACAGTGGTGATGGTAGTGGTGCATCGACCGTATCGAAGAGAGATTTTGGGAATGATCGGGATCAGGAAGAAGGTGATAAGGAGCAATGTGATAGTCTCGATGAATTCATAATTTGGGTCTCGAAACGAAAACTGAAGCTGTCTGAGTCTAGCAGACAGTCTTTCGTTGCGAGACCCAAGATACAATAACCCAATTTCGCAATAAAACTCACACTCTATTCCCGATAAAGTTCTCAAATTTGTTCGAGATCAGCCGAACCAAACAGAACACGATAAAGAGTACAGTAGCCCTTCGCTGCGATTCGCACTCTTCTCTGGAGACATCGAAAGACGAAGACGTGCTGTTCCTAAACGGATCAAACGGTTTCGAAGCTTCTGACTCACTCACCCGCTCTCATAAAAGTCACAAAGAACGGCGATTCTGGGGGTCAAGTAGAGGTTGATGAGTGACGTGGCAAAGAGCAAGATGAAGAGGAAAACGAAGAAGGCGACGATTCTGGAGACGTCGAGAAGCTTTCGTATTCTGGGGTGCATTGCGGGAGAGGATGAGAAGAAGAAGAATGAAACGTTTTCGAAACGAGCAAGGGTAACCGCATTTCGGGATTGTTTGAGCGACGAAAATCCGATTTTTGAGTCGCTTTGTCACCATTTCAAAGCGGCGAGAGAGCACGGGAAAATGAGAGAGTGCAGAGAAAAATAGGAGGAGAAGAAGAAGCTTTATTACAGTAATACTGGGCGAAATAAACAGAAAGAAAGCATTGGGATGGAAAAAAAACAGAAAAAGAAATGATTGTAATGTGACCGAGAAGTGGGGGATACGGTAGTTGAACTAGGAGTAAGCACCGGTAGAGAAAGATCGTAAATGACGGAGAAATTGGAGATCAAATGGGGAAGAAGACGTTGGATTCAGAGGTGCTCAGACACGATTCGATGCGTCCTTAACGATGACGTGGCTCTGTGTTGTCTCTGTTTGCTCGGATCCATCGGACTGTTGGGGACACTGCTTCCGATTCCAGAAGACCCGGACGAGCCGTTGGCTGACTTCAGAAGGCCGGCGATGGATTCGTGGCCCGAGATCACTGCCACGTCCATCGCGGTTCGGCCCATGGCGTCTTTGATTTTTGGCTCGGCGCCAAATTTCAAAAGGAGGTTGACAAGGTCACGGTCGCCGATTTGAGCAGCGATTGAGAGAGCTGTGGCGCCCTGAAAGTTGATTGTGAGAGAGATGCAAATGCGCTCCAGCGAACTACTCACCTGTCTGTCCGTCCTATTCGGATCCACGCCACAATTATCCAGAAGATACATCGAAATAGCCACGTGTCTCGCCCACACCGCAGTCATCAGAGCAGTCCGTCCTCCCCTGTCGACACTTTCAAAGTTTGCTCCGTTCCTCCTCAACATCTTCGCCGCTGCCACGTCATTCGTCGAAGCGACCACGTGGACACACGTCCTTCCGTGCACATCTGACTCCGAGGTGGTGGCGCCGTGGCCGATAAGAACTTCGGCCACGTAGATCAAGTTGGAGAGGATCAGAGTGTGGATGAGCGGAGTGCCGTCGGAGTCTTTCTGTGACCAGTCGGAGATCTTCGGAGCGATCAGATCGATGACAGAGGTGTGCGAGGCCATTGCGGAGAGGGAAAGGGCGGTGCGTCCCTCGTGATCCGGTTGGTTGATGATGTCGGACACTTCCAGAAGATGCTCCAGCACCTTCACATTCCCATTCGCCGCCGCAATCATCGCCGGATGCTGTCCATACCGATCCTTCGCCTCGACCGTCTGCTTGTTCGTCAGTGTCTCCACGAGCTTCACGTCTTCATGAACCACTGCGTAGTGCAGTGCCACTGCTCCGTCATTGTCCTTGTGCCCTTCATCCGATCCCACCGAACACAAGTACTTCACAACTTCCGAGTGTCCGTTGATGGCTGCCCACTGCAAGGGAGTCCTTCCGTTGTTATCGATAGAGTCGACGTCCGCATGAGCAGTGACTGTCAGGAACTGAACGGCCGAGAGTTTTCCTTGACTGGCTGCCAGCATCAGGGGTGTTTGACCCATTTTATCAGTGACATCCGCGGATTCACTGTGTTCGAGGATCAGTGGAATGCACGGATCTCCGTGGTAAGCGGCGAGGTGGAGGGCTGTTCGACCATTGGCATCTTCGATTTTACAGTCGGCACCGCCTGGAAAATAGGGAATTGGTGGTAATAAAGGGACTTGGATCTCGCAACGAAAACCTGTCTAGTACACTCTTTTGGCACCCGTCCAGTAGGGCGCGTTCTGATGCCTTATGCAGCGACTATACAGTAATCCCACTCACTTTCCAACAGCAACTTCGTCGTCTCCGCATGCATTTCCTGCTTCGCCCCATTCGACAGATTCAGATGAAGTGCCGTGGCGCCTGACTTGTCCACTGCATTCACATCGCCTCCGTACTGCAGAATCACCGAAACAACCTCCCGATGTCCCATGAATGCTGCAGCCATCAGTGCAGTCCTCTGTTCCGAGTCCCGCCGATCCACCATGGCGCCGGTCTGCAGCAACAACTGCACTGCAGAGAGCTGTCCTGACCAGGCGGCAGCTCGCAGAGCAGTTCTGTCACTGTGCCCGCACTCGTCGACATTGACGCCCTTCTCGAGGAGCAGGTGGAGGATGTCGAGTTGACCGTAGCAGGCGGCGGATCGGAGGGCATTCCACTCGCCGCAGCAGGAAGAAGCGACGAGTTGGGGGAAGTGCTCGGCGAGGTAACGACACATTTCGAAGTTGCCACGGGCAGAAGCAGTGAGGAGACCGAAGCAGATGTCCATTGGAAGGGGCTTCGTCTCCCGCAGAATGGCATCCAGATACTCGACATTTCCCACCGAACACGCATAAACCACATCGTAATTGTTGTCTTCCATGCGGGCGCCAGCTGATTTCAGAAGAGCAGTCGTCGGAAGATCAATGATGTGGCACTGGAGGATCAGATCCCCGGCACCTACTGACTGGAGGGTCTTCACGGCATTCACGGGGTTCGTAGTAGAGTGGGAGAGGTGGTAGGCGAGTTCGCAGACGTCCTGGGCACTCTTCCGACGCTTCGTCTTGAAGTGTTCGGCCCACGCACAGTGACATCGGAGGTCTTCGGTTCCGACGAATCGATGCCAGATGTCGGGAACGTCGAATGGCTCGGAAGGATCGGAGGAAGGCCTTCCGATGACTGAAAAGATCAGACGGATGTCCTTTTCCAAGATGGAAATGTCCCGGGAGATGAGCATTTGGGAGACGGCGAGAAGTTGTTGATGGGAAGGGCGGGAGCGGCACGTCTGGAAATGAAGAGACTGTTGAAAGATCGGAACCCTTCAGAAGTTACCTTAGCCAGTCTGACGATATCGGCGAATGCCATCGGAAGACACCTCGCCACGAGGTTCATCATCTTCTGAACGCCTTCTGGAGGGATGATGTCACTTGGCACCATGCCAAGTTCAATGACTCTCGCCAGCTGATCCACGTAGAACCATGATCCTTCCGATGAGTTCTTGACTTCCCGAACCTTGGAATGCGGCAGTTTCAGTCGGATGAACCTCTCGAAGTCGCCCGTTCCGTTCTCAATCTCGAGTATCTCTTTTTCTCTGTCCTCTCTCTCTTCCACTGCACTCTCTTCTCTTGATGACGTCACCATCCGAATCCACGTCGGCAGAATATCAATCAACATCTCGATCAGCACCTGCGTCTCCTCATCCTCCACACCATCTATCACTATGAAGACGGGCTTCGATGGAAACGGAATGGTCTCGAGTGGAAGACGAAGAAAGTGTTCGAGAGCAGAGACAGTGTCTTCCAGCAGGGTTACTGTAGTCAGTCGTGGCAGCACCAAATTGGGAAATCGACGCATCAGTTGGTCTCCGATCGATCGGATTAGGGTAGCTGGTTCGGAGGATTGCGATTCGTCGAGACGGCAGAAGTGGGAGCAAACGCATTCTGGCAGCGAGGAGAGCTTGAAAAAGAGAGATAAGGTGATAAGGAAGGACTCATCGCTAAAGCGGAAAACTACAGTAAGATTCGTAGTTTCCAGTGATCTACGAAAGTCAAAAATGTAGTTTTCGCAATTATCATTGCATTTGGAAACTGCCGCTCGCATTCAAAACTTCAAATTGGCGCGCACGATATCTTGCAGCGAAAACTACAGTAGGACGTGGATTTTTCAGTGTTTAGGGCTGTTTTCGGGAAAAAGTGATTAGGAAATCCAAAAAAATGCAAAAATGCATTCAAAAACAGTTGGAAAAACTCAAAAATAGCCAGAAACACTGAAAAATGCTCGTCTTACTGCAGATTTCGCTACGAGATATCGTTGGCGGCAACTTGAAACTTTACACGACAGTGAGAGCTTTCAGAAGAAATATATTTTCTGAATCTTAACCTAACTCTCCCTTCTCCACTAGTCAATTCCTTCTCTCCGATTCTCAAGTGTATTCGGGCCCTTCTCAACACATGCTCCATCGCCTTTTCGAGTACTTTCCCCCACTTTCCCGCAATATGTCGACACGTACCTGCCGTGCGAAGAACGTCTTTCCCGAGTGCTCTCTTCCGATGATTTCCAGTGATTTCTTGCTTTTTTCATTGCTCGATGTCGTCTGGAACCATGCAAGAAACGCGGCGAGAGCCTCGGTCCGTGCGATTCCATTTGTGGGCGGGGCTTGGTTCGAGGCGGATGCCACGTGGATTAGAGGCTCGCGCATTCTGACAACATTTGGAGGAAGCGGAATTTTGAAGGGCTGAAAAAGAAGAGGAATAGTTGGAAGAATATGAGTAGGAGACAGTGAAAAAACACAAAGATCATATGAAAAAGAGCATGTTTGCAACTCGGGGCCATAAATCCAAAAAGACCTCCTTCGAATCGGAAAAACGTGCATTTCCGTCTGTCAAGTCGGAGAATTTCTCATAAATCAAGGCGAAAGAGGCAAGAATTGACATTGACATGTCATCTGGAGCAGCACAGCTCATCCCGTAACAGGAGAGCACAATGGGTAAGTGAGCAAACATTTGAAGGGGGAGATGCGGATGAGCAAGAGATGGGTCGGGTTTATGCAGATTCACGTGGGAAACGAAAGTGTTGCGAAATGGAGGGGAAGATAATGGGAAGGAGAGGGGGAAGATTTGGGAGAAGGATTACTGTAGGTACGCAAAGTGTCGGGAAGTTGAGCTCAAACTGTGTTTTTGAGATTTTTTACAGCATTTTCTGACCAAACAGACCCTGCTTACAAGGGAACCTTTTAAGTCAAGGTACTAACTTTGAGAAAAAGAAAAAACAATTGAGAAAACAATTATATAGGGTGAAAGAGGATCCTTTGGTGAGCATGAATCTACTTTCAAAGTCTGCAGACGAGACCTCTAAGTGGGTCAAATACCAGTTTGAAAGCCCAAAATTGCAGTGAAAAAGATGTGAAAATCACCGAAAACAGTAAAACAACCGTTTTCACGTCATTTTCAGTGAAATTTTGAGCTTTCAAATTGGTAATTGACCCACTTACAGATCTGAAAGTTAGTACCTTGACTTAAAAAATTCCCTTGTTAGCCAGAAATGAAAAACTTTGAAAAAAGTGTTTTACAGAAATCGCTTATGAATCATCAAAACTTTCAGATCTTTTCTAGCGTTATTCCGGAGCATCGTACTGATTTCTGCGTGTGGTCAAGTGAGCATTTGTGAGCATTCGGATGGGCGGTACGAAGAGTAATATTTCACAGTGGCATATGGGAAACACGATTAGGTGCTTGATTGGTGTGCCAACCGGGTGTCAATTGGATTAAAAGGACGGGTTCGCATTGGAGCGCACCTACTTTTCCCGCACTACCAGTTCGATCCGTTCATTACAAAAAAGTAGGACAAAAGAGAGAAACGGGATAAAAGTAAAAGAGGATCGGGCGGCGGCGGCGGGAAGGACGCAAAATGACATGGTGTCTCGAATATTATGACGAGACGGTAATGACTATGGGAATCACAAAGGGGATCTTTCGAGTGATCTGAAAAAGTTTAGATTCGATCGAATTGGACAGGTTGGATGTGCAATCGAAAGGTAAGTTCCAGCTCTACAACTTTTCAGTTGACTAATTTTTCGTATCTCTTCTCCTTATCAAGTTATTATCACTAGAGCGCACTGGCTCCCTTTCGGCCTTTCCGGCTGATCTCGAAAAACCGGAAGACCCTCCATTCATCTCCTTTCTCCTCAAATTTCCGTCTCTATTTATTCAATTTTATGTCATTTGTATACAAAATAAATAAGCGAGAATTACGCAAGAAAAAGTTTTGAAAGGTGGTTGTCAAAGAGCTCTTCGGAGCCACGTGGATCCGTCAGAAAGAGCCACGTGGCATCTAACACAGGATAATGTTTAGGGAGGAGGAACAAAGCCAATTAAAAGGGAAATCGTCTCGGAGAGAATCGGGCCGTATTTCATAGAATTCGGATGTTTATGAGTGGTGGTGATGACCGTCAAAATATAATTAGGAGGAGGAGGTGGAGAAGGAGTGTATGACAATGTTTAAAAGAGACACGAGAGACGCAGAGAAATAAAGGAGGAAGGTACCTGGGTAGTGATATGCAAATGCATTGTTTGGATATGATAAGGTGACAAGTGATAGCGAGAGAGTGTGGGATCGTGAGAGACGCAGAGATGATAAGAGGAGGGTTGATGAGGTGGTGGGAAGTGAACGGGAAGGTGAGGGAGACCGAAAGGACGGATGTAAGAGAAAGAATTGAAATATTATCGTTGCAACTCAAAATCGGAGTGGGTAGATTTACGGAGTTGGCGCAAAACGTGCTGCGCCTTTACGGTAGTCGCGCAAAAATTGATTTCGTGTTTTTCCACTAATTTTCCTGATTTTCATCGGTTTTTCAACCGATTTTCGCACTTTTTACGTCTGAAAAAGCACAAAAAGTGTATTTTTCGCGTTATAAGTGCAAAAATCTGTTGAAAAATAGGAAAATCAGTGGAAAAAGACGGAATTTGTTTTCGCGCAACTACCGTACCCCGCTTTAAAGGCGCAGCACGTTTTGCGCCGGAAAACTTTCACTCGTTACGGGAGCCGCAACTCCGTAAATATACACACTCCGATTTTGAGAAGCAAGAATTTTAGGTCTTACCACGAAAAATCCAGCTTTTCGTTATTTTCGCTGTGAGACCCACTTCTCCATAAATCTGTTCGAAGTAAATCTCAAAATCTATATATTCATCGAAAAGGTATTCATGAATGCGCCTTCTAATCCGTGTTCCGTTTTGGACGGATTATTTCGAAGCGGATTTCTGAAGGAAATGGGTCTCGAAGCGAAAGATTCTGAAGTAGTTTTGAAGAGAAAAAGAGGAGAAAAGTAATAAGAAAAGGACAATCGAGGGGCTCATCTTTTAGTGCTTTCTATGAATTTTTGATGGAAAAAAAAGAAATGTCAGTGAGATTTGGGTGGCTCCGAGAGCCGAATGGCACGGAATGTCGAGTGGTCAGCCGCATGTTATCAATCTTATCAGTGAGGGAAAACGAGACGCAGAGAGAGAAACGGAGTGAAGAGGAGGAGGAGGAGGGTGATTAGATGGAGACGAGAGAGATCTGGTTTTTCAGTTGTTGCGGGGAATAAGAATCGTTTTTTGAAGTGATAAGGCGCTGATAAGAGGCTGATAATTGTTTTGACTGATAACATTTTATCATTCTTCAATGATTCATCGTTTATTCAAAACTTTGAAAAAAAAACCAAAAAAAAACAATTTTCAAACAAAAAATTTTTAAAACCGACAGAAATTTTTTTGGAAAACGTGCTGCGCCTTTAAAGCAGGGTACGGTAGTTGCGCATAAATTAATTTCGTCTTTTCTCACTAATTTTCCTCATTTTCATCGGTTTTTCAACCGATTTTCGCCATTTTTACACGAAAAAAAAATCCTTTTCGTGCTTTTTTTGATGTAAAAAATGCGAAAATCGGTTGAAAAATCGATGAAAATGAGGAAAATTAGTGAAAAAAGACGAAATTAATTTATGCGCACCTACCGTACCCCGCTTTAAAGGCGCAGCACGTTTTGCACTGGAAATTTTCACCTGAATTCCGAACAAGCTCCTTCTTCTTTCAAAAAAAGGACCTCTTGTTCCGTCTTCTTCTTATTCATGCAGCCTAATGAAGTGGCTCCTTGTCCGGGAACACCTGTCCTTTGATACACTTTTAGGTACATGATCAGGAAATGCAATACGGGAGAAACTAATGAGAGGGGCAGGTGCCTTTCGTGTCGAGACCCGGTTGCGAAATGTTGTGTTCAGAGGTCATCTGAAGGGGGACTAATAAATAGTTTATGGGCGGGGGAAACATATCCTTAAAACGGGGGAAACCATCTGTCAATTGGGCCCAAAGTAGCATTTCCAAAGGGTAATTATCGTCTTATTTGCTTGGCAATATTTACGAACGAGGTTAAGTTTGAATAAGTTGAAAAGGAGTTGAAGGAAAATGCGAATTGCACTGTCAATATGAGGTGAGGGAAGTGCGCTCTATTGAGAATTCGAGAACATTGCAAGCTCGCTCCATTGATAACCTTGGATTTCTACGTTGACTCAATTTCCATGCATTTCTCACAAGAATCACCTGTTTTTGGCGCCGAAAAACGAGAAAATGAAGTGAACAACACAGGTATTATTGACCTACTAGACCGTGTGGACCCGACAAAAAGCAAACAAAACCGGCGTTTTTTTAGGAGAGCTTTACGAAAAACCGTGTTTCTCGCCTTTTTCTGAGGGATGGAAACTAACTAGTGAAAAGTTGGGCAAATGTACTAGTGACTAGTCGAAAAGAAAACGAAACGAAGACAAATTGCATTTCGAAACAGCCCCACACACAAAATGGAACGGAATGAGATTAGTCAGGAGGAAAGTTAGCCGATGGGCACTGCATAATTGATGCCCGCGTACAGCTAACAAATTTTTTATAGAGCAACGGGGAAAATAAAAGATTTGATCTCGGGCGGGCTCGAACCGCCGGCCTTCTGTGTGTTAGACAGATGTGATAACCACTACACCACGAGATCGCTGGGTGACCTGGTTGTGAGGTGCGTACAAGTGAGCGCGGTTCCGGAGAAAAGACGGCCGCCGGGGGAGAAAAATGCAAATGGGAAACACACCTCAATATTGGAAATGGATGAATGAAAGGGTGGAACCTCAAGGCGAAAAGTGAGGAAAAGAGTGAAAAAGAAAGTAAAAGTGCAAATAAAAGCGTTTTTATGTGATAGTAAAATGCTAGAGAAACAGCGAGACAAGGCGACAACATTTACACTTTCCACCCTTTTTTGTCATTATTTCAAGGGGTTTCTAGACCAATTCTAATGATTTCTCTGGTACTGAATTACTAAACAGTTGCTTATTGGTTTTGTTAGTAGAAAACGAACAAAGAATTGTTCAAGGAGAGATGGGGAAAAACGGGTGAAAAGAGGAAGCAGCAACAAACAAAAAAGCAATAGAGAAGTAATCTCTCTTCTTCTTCTCCTTGCCAGATTGTCACAACAGATACGAGGAGGCAAAACAAAACAATTGTTGCGCTGTGCAAAAAGTATTTGATCTCGGGCGGGCTCGAACCGCCGGCCTTCTGTGTGTTAGACAGATGTGATAACCACTACACCACGAGATCACTGAATGACCTAGTTGCGAGGTGCGTAGAAGTTACGGGTGAGAAAGGGATTGGCGCCGACTTGGTGAGAGGAATCTGTAGGAATATTGAGCTGGTAAAGAACCGTTGCTGAGATGTTGGGAGCTTCCATCAAGATGCTTTTTAAACAAATCTTCTCTCATTATTTCCAAACAAAATAATGGGGGAAAAGTGAGGAGAAGTAGTGGAAAACAGGCGGTGGACACTGGCTAAACGACTCTCGGCTCTTTTCGCCCGCCGAATAATGGACCAGAAAAGCATTTGCGGGCAAAAAGAAGAGAAACGGGCGGTGCGTAAACTTTGCGTGCGGTCAAAAGAAGCCAAATTAGTGGTCAGTCACGGGCGGAAAACGCTCCGGGGTGCACTTTTTGTTGAGGCGGAGACACGTCCGTACTATTTTAGTACTTTTGGCAGCAGGAAGTGTTCACTACGTTATTTCGTGTTCTTTTCGAGTCTCACAGCGAATACAGTAGTCACGCACAAAGAAAAAAGCTTTCATTCTTCGTTGCGAGACCCAAAAAGACAAAATTCTTCTAATTTGACACATTTCCGTCAATTCTGACCCAAAATGTGACACATAACTGGAAGAAATGGAAATGTGTGAATTCTCAGGAGATTCGAGAAAAGAGCTTCTTGTTGGGCGTGTATTTGACACATCTCTCTGTTCATTTGACGTGTTAATTCGATTGGAAACGGAAGAAAACGAAACGACGAAGAGCTGAATAATTGCGACGACAAGAGCATTTTTATTGTTTTTGACGGCGAGATGCGGCATGAATAATAGCTGTACACTTCGTATCGAGATGACGAACCGAACGCCTTTTCGAGACACAAATACTGATTGAATTGCTCGGTTTTTGACGACGGAAATGATACATTTTTGGAGGGAAACGGATGGAGATGGCACTGGGGAAAGACGGGCGGAACGGATCAAAAGCCTGAAAGGTGATAAAATCATCGGATCGTTAATATTATTTGTCTTTTTTGCCCTTTTTTCGTCTTTGTCGCGAACCGGCAAATGCAAGTGAATCGTGACTAATGGGGACCCTTTTTAGGGGAAAAGGGTTGGCACCAGGGTTCCGGATTACTGTATGTGATTTTTTCACACTCTGAAATGAATTTTTTACAATAGATAAATAAGAATTGTTACAAATAACATTGAGTTTGCAATTGAACAAATTTGCTGTTATTTTTTTTGAAATTGCGAAAAAATTCATCGAAAAGTGAACAAATGGGTGTTTGGTTCCGGATTACTGTATCTATTTGCAATATATGATTTTCTCAGACTCTGAAATAATTTTTTTACAAAATAAAAGGTTTTTACGAATAAGTTTGCAGTTGAAAAAATTTTCTGAAAATTTTTTTGACATTGCGAAAAAATCGTCGAACAGTGAAAAAATGGGGTTTTGGTTCCGGATTACTGTATCTATTTACTGTATATGATTTTTTCAGACAATAAAATAAATTTTTTACAATACTTGAAGTTGTTACAAATAAACTTGCAGTTGAACAAAAAATCTGAAAATTTTTTTTGAACGTCGAAAAAATTAGTTGAAAACTAGGAAGTTGGGAGTAGGGCTAACAAAGTTTGACTTGATGGAAAACCAAAAAAAAGTTTTTTTCAGATTACCAAATACATTTTTCATTATAGATATTTACCCATTCTCATCAAAAAAAAGTGTCAAAACCCTACCCAGAAGCCGTATTTCAGCCAGAAACCATTTTCGTGGCGAGACCCATCAGGTGACTCGCCGCGAGACGGCAATAATAAATTTGCCAGAAACAAATCTTCCGTTGAACAAAATCCCTGAAAAACATTTTGAAAACACGAAAAAAATGGTCGAAATTTGAAAAATCATCCCAACTTTTCCTTTTTTCAGATCACTTCGAAACTCTTTCGATTTTCCGAAAAGTGCATCTGCTCTGCTCAAATCTGCTCAATTTTCATCATTTTCTTATCATTTTCCCTTCATATATTAAACTTTTCGCGTCCATTTATGATAAGAAACTTGGTCACTTCGCGACTTTTCTTTTGATTTGATAACTTTTTCAGATGTCCTAAAATTCGTAATTTCCATTGGTGCTGGCGTTGATCTGTCAACTAAATAATTGAAATTCCAAAAAAAAAGTGTGTTTCAGTGAGTCAGTTGATCGGGTTTATTTGCACTCATCACGAGGACAAAAAGACAAAAAGATCAGCATCATTCGGTTACACGTGTCGGGTCTCACCACGAAATGTTTTCAAAACATTCGCTTCGAGACCCATCCCTTCACAGTCCAAAAACCTTCTCTTTCCATATGTGTTTTGTTTGTTTTTTTCCGTTTTTCCCGTCAAAAAATAGACAGTTTAGGCAGTTTTCACGGCAATAATATGATTATGGAAATGGGAAAATGGAAATGTGGGTGGAAAGAGGAAGTGCTGACTGAAACTCGATTTTTCAGTTTTTTGTTGAAGTATTTCGCGAAATGTTGGGGTTTTGAGTGGAAAAAGTAATAGAGAATACACAAAAGTTGAGATTTTCAAATCTCTATTATTATTATATTATGTCATTCCCTATTTCCACGTGAAAAATTCGTCCCAAAAACTCGCTAAATTTCGTCTAAAAATATGCGAAAGTCTGCAAAAAACCGGGCCGTCTCATCTCTCATCCCGCCAATTCAATTAGCCGTTTTTCCCTCTTCCCTTCCTCATTTTTTCCATTTTTCCCTCTTTTTCCCTATTTTTTCTGGAAATTTATAAAAAAAGGAATTTATAAAATTTCTCATTGATTTTTTCTTTTCGAAAAAAAACATTTACAATCTCAAATTTTAAAAATTTTGAATTGAAAAAATTTGAGATTTCGAAAATGAAAAACAGTGTGTGAAATGGAGAGAGAGTCTAGAGAAAAACTTGAAGTGTAGAGGGAAATATCCGTTTTCCGCGAAATTCAAATTCCCATTTTTTCCCAGTCTCACTCATCAAAGGATCCATTTCACAACGCAATTTGAGAACATGTTTTTTGGGAAAAATGTCCTTTTTCATAAGAAAACGCGCTCTCGTATTTTCTATTTCTCCCCGCCAAATTCAAAAACTCGAGTTCCGACCACTCGTAAATTCAAATTCCCGCCCGATCAGCGCGCCACGTATTCCCTCGTGGCTCTCCGCGTGTTTCCGGTGCGTTTTCCGTCCGTTCGCCTGCCTTTTTCGTTGCTTTTATTTGTCTTTCTGCCCGGTTTTCCTCCCCTATTCACACTCATTCTCTCAGTCTCTTTTCATCAGTTTCCGTGTTGTTTGGCTTCCATTTTTGCTCTTTTTTGGAAAAAAAATAGGAAAAAAAATGAAGTTGGAACAGAGATTTCTGGTTTTTTTGGGGCGAGTGTTCACAAAAATTGAAATTTTTTTGAAGAGTTTTTCAGAAAATTTTGTATCTACAAAATCAAGTCAAAAATAGTTTTCATTTTGGAAAGTATTGTTTCTAGAATTGTTCTTCTTCCTCTACAAAATTAAAAATTTTTAAATTTAAAAAATGCCAATTTTCTTACCATTATTATCCCAAACTCTCCAAAAAAATCCAAAAAAATGCAAAAGACTCCCGCGAGATTCCGAGAAAGAGTCGATTAATCTGATTTTCCGGCTCATTACGTGTCATTTCCGCCCCCAGACTCGAGTCTTTAATTTGTGATGTTTTCCCAGTTTTCCAATGGGAAAAGTTGCTTCTTTTTCACGAGAAATGATGTCATTTTGAGACTAATTCAGAGATCTCGCTTCAAATGAAAAAAGTACCCGGATTCAGAAGCTTATTCACGTCATCCTGCTTCAGAATCTTGTCTCTGCTCTAAGAAAAATTGGCTTCTGACGGATTATGTGTCTATTTCTGTCCAGTCAGATCCTGTCAGCCAACCCATTTTCATCAGATTCTTCTCGAAGAATCCGATTCCCTTTCCCAATTTCCGCTTCTTTTCCCCCGTTTTCTCCCCTAAATTTACGACTTCTCCCGCCTCCGCCAGAAATCATTTCCACCTCCGCTCCGCTCGATTCTCTCCTTTTTCATTCGCTCTCTTAAATATTTATGTCCCGTTCTCTATTCTTTTTCGTCCGTTTCACTTCTCTCTCGCAGTTTTGTTTCGTGGATTTCGAGCGATTTCGTAATCAGAATACCTACAGTAACACCTCAGTTTTGATGAATTAGCATTTGGGCGCATTTGCGGACAGTAGTTTTTCCTCGACCAAACAGTTGTGAGCAATCTTGCAATGCCACGTTTATGATCTTGTCAATAGAGCGCATCTGCAAAACTTTTGGTTTTCACAATTGCTGTTAGCAATGGGGCGCGTTTGCAGTTTTTCCTTAACTAGAAAGTCTTGAGCAACTTTGCTCTATTGATAATGCCTTTTCAGCGGAGCGCTCTTGCAACTTTTCAACATTTCCCACTGAAAACATTGCAAACTCTCCTCTCAAAAAAGGCGACAATGGCTCGGCTCACAGCTGTGCTTACGCGGCTCCCTCTGTCCGTCTGCGTCTCTCCGCTCACTGTACTCTCTCGCTCGATATATTTATGCCTTCCACGGTGTATATTCCTCGCCTTCCTCATCCAATTTCCGTTTCAATTTCCCTTTTTGAAGGTATCAAAAGCTAGAGAGAAGAGGATTAGACGGCCAGAGACGGAGGATTACTGTAATGCGGGTCAACGTGGCAAGAGTTTGGGAAGACGCAGACTACGAGAAGGTCAGACAGCTCTGCGAGCACAATGACACGTGGCAAGAGGTAAGAGAGGACACTACGACACTCCGAAATCCCGGGGTCTAGGTTTACAACAAGAAGGACATTGCCGTGTTCACTCAAAACATCGAGAACAGCAGCTACCAGATGATCAAGGCGACTGCGTTGTTTCCGGATGTTCCGGCCAGTGTGGCCTACGATGTTCTGCACGATTCGGGTGAGAATTACTGTAGCTTTCCGGAGAGATTACTGTAGCTTACAGCGTATCGATCTAAGTGGGACAAGTACATGATCAAGCAGGAGACCATCGGGCTCATCAATCCAAACAACGACGTGTGCTACTACTCTCGTGGGTTTTCCACTCGAGACCCGTCTCATTCTTGTTACAGTAAACTCGCTTCCGCCGATCCGTCCGCGTGATTTCGTGATGCAGAGAAGTTGGTTGGAGACTGATAAAGACCGACTGATATGCTCGCATTCGGTCTGTCATGAGGATTATCCGCCAGCGAAGGGATGCATCCGGGCTACGGTACTGCTGTCGGGTTATCTGATAAGAGATAAGGAGCAGGGGTGCGAAGTGGTTTATATCAGTCACTCCGATCCGAAAGGTTCGTTCATGAAGCGCCAATTTGAAATTTTCAAAACCAATTGCATTTTTGAGTTGCAGTAATAGTATTAGAGCGGATTTTTAGTTTTACAATTAGAATTTGATGTTTTGCAACTGCGCTCCACTGCAAATTTCCAGGAAAACTGCCCACGTGGCTCGTAAACCGTGTCACCAAAGTGGTGGCCCCGAAAGTCATCAAAAAGCTTCACAAGGCTTGTCTGGGATATCCCGAATGGAAAGAGAAGCACCATCCGACGTGGAAACCGTGGAGCACTCCGGAGCAACAGGTGAGCAGGACCGCGACGCGACCGCAACGCGTCTCGACTTTTCAGATGGACATGCCACGTGTGGATCTTCTGAAATGTCAGCCAAAGGACTACGATCAGGAGATCATCGATGAGTCGAATCTGTCGGCGATGAGCATCAGTACCAAGGATGAAGATGAAGATTCGATTAAGAACTGATGAAATTGATAAATTCTGATGAAAAAGAACAAAACTTGAATTATTTCATTTATCTCTGAAATTATCGATTTTTATGAAAAAAAAACAAATTTTGAAAAACTTGAAAAAGACATTTTTCACATTGTCAATTTTTTTCCTCCGTTCGCTTTTTAGTCCTGGCCTAGTCTTATTGTATCCTGTGATTTTTCAAATATTTTTTAATTTATCTGAATAAATGGTTGTGAAAAAATATTTTTTAGTTGAAAATTCAATTTTTATTTTTATTTTTAGCGCAAAGTTAGAAATTTATAGTCTCAAATTCATATAATTAGTTTTTGATTTTTTAGATTCTAAAATAAAAAATTATTAATCACGTTTTTTGGCGAGATCAGATACATGAAAACCTGTGAAAATGGGTGAAAATTGGCGAATTTTCGATAAAATTAATAGAAATTGATACGGATTTTTGATGATATCAGACCCTGCCGGTTGGAAACACAAATGTCAAATAGTCGGTCCAGACGAGTCCTTGAGCACGATAATACTGGAAATTTCGGGTTTTTTTCGGGAAAATGTCATTTTTGCTCACCTGGAAGAAGATTTCCCATGCACTAAGCACAATAATCCAGAATATTGATCCAATTATACTTCCGATGACGTATTTTCTGATTTCCCGTCGATATTGATTCACTGGAAGGCAGAATGCTTCGGAGAAGAACCAGAATGTGTTGACGATCCAGACGATCGGAAGAAGACAAGCGCCGATTAGGAAATACCTGGAATTAGTCGGTGAAAATTGCAGAAAAGGAAGAAAATAACTCACTTCTTACATAAATCTCTTTTTTTCGGATCGCTGAGCTTGGAAATGTCCATTTTTGTGTAGAATTCGAGAAATTCCGCCGACGAAAAATATAGAAAAGTGTTGCTCGTCAGCTTAAATGCCGAGTACGCAACCAAGCCGTGACAGTGTTTGCAGACGCCAAGTTTTCCTGAACGCTAATTTTGCCTAATTTCTTTGTTTTTTGCTTGTTTTTCACATTTTCTGGCTTTTTCTCGTGCTAAAAGCTTGCTTTTCTACCCCTGAATGCCTATGTATTCGTTGCAGACCGGTCAAAAGCGAGGAAACCCTCGAAAAATCTGTAAAACATGTCGGTTTTACAAAAAATTGCGGATATTGAGGCCGAGGTGAGTATAACGCTTGGGAGTGATTGGATTTTAATGAAAAATGTGTTTCAGATGGCCAGAACTCAAAAGAACAAGGCCACCAACGCTCATTTGGGTATTTTGAAGGTGAGTTGATGAAATTTGGTTAATCTAGAGAAAGAGACGGTACCGATAAAGTCAAGAGCTTCTCAATAGTCTAGAAAGTTTGCTTAGCACCTAAGGCTGCTGAAAAACCCGTTCGAACTTTGACATTACCGGAAAAATTCGGAAAATCAGAAATTTCAGCCAGATGGCGCTTTCGGTGCTTGATTTGGTTATAATATCAATCCACTGGATTCCCAGAGTTCTGTAAATCAATCCTAATCATCTGAATCTGCAGGCAAAACTCGCAAAGCTCCGTCGTGACCTGATCACTCCAAAAGGCGGTGGCGGTGGACCAGGAGAAGGATTCGACGTCGCCAAGACCGGAGACGCCCGTATCGGATTTGTCGGTTAGTTTTGCTCGAAAATATGCATAAAAACTCTTCATAATCATCGAAAAACATTCACAAAACGGGGGTTTGTTAGGCACACGGGGAAAGAAGAAAAGATCGGGGAATCTAAAAAAGTTTGTTTCAAATCATTATTTTCAAAAATCTACTACTGGCCACAACTAGAATACATCTCTACACCGGGCGAATTAAGTTTTTAACGAGAAATCAGTTTTAATCAATAAATAAGAAAAAGGAGTTTGAAAGCATGAGTTGAGCAATTGAAAACAATCCAAAATACATATAGATCGGAGAGAAAAAAGGTGGGAATGGGGGAAATCTTATCGGAGGTCGTCCTCGTCGTCTTCTTCGCTCATTTCCTGACTCCGTTGGTGATGGAGATTGTCGGAGCCGGATTCTGGCGGAGAATCAGGAAACATTCCGGGCGGTGGCGGTGGTAAAGACTGAAAGATAAGCTTATGTGATCAGTTATCAGAAATTATCAGTGTTAGTGTCATGCGAATCAGGAAAATTAGTGAAAAGTCACCTTGATCGGCACCAAATCTAAGTCCGTCGTGTCTAAATCCACAACTATTGGTGGCTGAGGGGACAGTTCCTCCCGAAGTCGTTCGTACACGAAGTCATCGTCCTTCTCGGCGATTTCGGCGTCTTTCGGGTCTGGCACGTCTTCTGGTTCGTCTTCTGAAGAAGTGAAAGAGGACTAGACTATTGCAATCACGGTTAGAAGTCAAGAAAGTTCAAAAAGAGAAGAAAGGGGACATTCCTACCTTCAGAATCCGACTCTGTATTGTGATTCAAATGATTCTGAATGTGAATCTGAATCGGCGACGATGGCGGCGTCTCCGTCTTCTTCTTCTGATTGATCACGTCTCCAGAAGCGCCCGGAAGTATCTGTCCCTGTGACTTGGCCTCCTTCTCCAGCTCAGCCTTCGCCATCGCCTTCTTCCAGTCCAATTCCTCTCGTGTCACGTCTTCATCATCACTCATCTTGTAGTACACGTCTACTTCTCCCTCTTCACTCGAAGACCACCGATCCTCCTCGTCCACTGATCCCTTGATGCTTTCGATCGGCACTGGAGCATCCAGAGGCTCAGCGAGCGGATCATCAGAGCTGAAAATGATTCTGAAGTCAGAAGACTTAGTGGTCCCTTACCTCAACGGCTTCAACTCCGGGATGTCCAACTGTCCCTCCACCTCATCGATCCGACTTCCTCTTCTGGATCTCGGCCTCGCAAACACCGGACTTCCTCCGCTTCTCAATCCCTTCACCTCCACGTCCTCCTCGTCTTCTTCATATCTCTGCTTTCCCACGTGATTCTGAAGCATCAGATCCGGAGTGTCCGACTGCAGAAGCACCACCGGAGGCACGTATCCCTTGTTCGAAGCCATCTCATCCCACGGATCTTCGTTTGGAGACTTTGGAATCTGATCCTCGGTAGGGCTGTTCGAAGATGCTCGACTCTTGTGGAACTGATCCTCGACATAGTCGGAAAAGTCTTTGGATGGCGGGAAGATCGCTTCTGAACTTGTGGTCGCTTGTGAAGAGAACACCGGTGAGACCGTCTTGTTCTGAACCTCCTTCTCCACTTTTTCCACACTTTCCTCTTTTCGTTTCGTCAAAATCTGCAATTTCACATTTTTCCTTCCCGGAACTCCGTTCAGCAACTCACTGGAGATTCCTCTTTTGGCTTCAAGTCATCTGTCGGATTCGGTGTGCTATTCGGTGCTCCTGGAGTCATTTTATAAGAATCCATGAGATTCTTCGGATAAGTTGGTTCCCTGGGAAGTTGAGACGAGTCGCAGATGAACCAGTTACGCATTTGTCTCTGGGAGAGAGACTGCGATTGGTCCTGCAACGAAATGACTTATTGAGGACACTACAGTAACCCGTGACTCACATCATTCTCATCAATTTGCTCATACGTCAGTGGAGTTCTCTCCTCAGAATGCACCATATGTCCGTTTCTTGACGGCTTCCTCTTCTGACTCTCACAAGTTCCGTAGTTCTTCGCATCGGTCGCCACGTGGCTTGTCTCTGCCAGTTTCGCCTCTTGTCTCGCCTTCCTTCTTCGCCACAAGTATCTCAGACACTGTGCGAATCCGATACAGTAGGTCGTCGTGAAGAACGCCACCACCACCACCAGGATCTTCAGCAACCTCGAGTTGTCCTTCATGTTATCGGCCCGTTGCTCCGGGGTACTGTAGCTCAGCGAGCCCGCCGGTGCCACGTCATAGTTCCGTTTCAATTTCGCCGTTCGGACACTATCGATTTTAATGCCGCCGAGCACTCGGGACAGCGGACCGACTTGACTGGCAATTATGTATTTTATCTGAAAATCTCGTAGTCGTTGCTCGATTTCCGTTCGGAACATACCTTCACAGGGTCAATTATCATGTTCTCGTTGACGATTCCGTTGTTCCGATCGTTCCTCGTCAAAACGAACAACAGCCTCGTCAGATTTCCGCGTAAATGATCCATTCGGAGGATGACCACGTTTTCCTGTAATTCAGAAATCTGAAAAACAGACGTCTTCACGTCTTTTCGACCTAAAACGTGTGTCTAAAGGGTAGAAGTGAAGCGAAATGAGAGAAAGTAAGGATTACGGTAAATGAAAAGAAAGCACCTTTTGGAAAAGTGGCTCTGACTCGTCACGTTCGGCATACACGACCGATTTGTCTAGATCTAGTCGATCCGCCTCGTCATCGCTCATTTTTTGGAGCATCTCCTTCAAAATTCGGGATCATTTTGCGATCAGAGTGCGATCACAACGAAACAGAAATAAAAGGAATCGGAAAGAACTCATAACCGAGGAGGAGTTGTCCACGAGATTCTCCAGAATTCATCTGAAAATGCGCTGGAGCACATTTGCTGAATCTGTCGAAGAGCTCGTGTTTCTGCTGGATTTCATTCAATTTTTCGTATAGAAATTGGGTGAACGACGACGACAAGAACGTGTACGTGAGGGGTTAGGATAACGTGCTTCGCCCGGCCAAATGTTCATCCAAAAGAAGCCGTTGACTACGGTAGAACTTATAAAATGAGAGAAAACGTGCAATACCTGACTCACATGACTCATCCGAAGAGTTACACCCGGACATTCATTCGCGTTATGCTGACAGTAATGCGACACGATCGTCGAGATCCGTCTTTTGAAGTATTCCTGAAGGTTACTGTAGCCAACGGGTTACTGTAGTTGTCCCACCTCATAACTGTCTCCAGTGTACAGTTTCGCCTCGGTGTTGACCTGTCGCATTCGCATATCCACCACGGGCAGGTCATCACTCTGTAATTAATCTCTGATTCTAGCCTTCCGCTCCAATAATTTCGTGTGATCACAAGGTGTAATACAATCTCGTCGCACCCCTCGGCAACACTCGGGTTACCCACCCGAGTTTTTGTTTCGCCGCTTTCTTTTTTAGTTTCTGGAAAAAAGAAAACGAGGAAGGAAGGTGTGGGAATGCTAATTATAGGCTTGATCTCGGGAAGTTTCGCAAAGAGTTTCCCAGATTCGGGAGCAACTATGACGTGAAGTTGATCTTCTGAAGTTTTGAATCTTCAAAGATTCTGAAGCCCTTGGAGGCAGGAAAGATGACGTGGCAGGACATAGGAACTGATTCCTCATCTGATTTTTCGAATTCCTAAGTTCTTAGGATTCTGAAGTTCTGAGGCTTCTGGAGCATATTTGGTGTGACAAGCCATCGAAATGGAAATAAGAATCTTTGATCTTTTGAAGTTACAAAGATTTTCGAGTTTGGACTCCTGGGCCAACTCTGACGTGAATCTGATCTTTTGAAGTTCCGAACCTCTTCGGACTCTGACGTTCCAAGATTCCTGATGTATGTCTAAACAACTCCAGCGAACTCTGTTCCAACTTGTTTTTGTTTTGTTTCGCCTACACAACAAATCGCTTCTTTCGCGCAGTACTAGTCGAATGTAATGCTGCCCCTCTTCTTCTCTTCCGCAAAAAAGTTGTCATCGTCGGTCGGTCGACTCGACGTCGTTTTTTGTGCATGTGTGTGTGTGTGTGAATAGAGCCCCGGCCGCGCGAGTTTTCGGCTCTTTCTCTCGGTCTATTCGTCAGTTTTTCACGGCTTCTCTTCTCGTGGGGGCGCAAAAGCTGACGCCTTCGCCTTCTTTTCGCCATTTCTTTCTGTCTTTTCACTTGGCGAGTAGAAGCACACACACACACACATTTGGAAGGGCCTTTTGAATTTTTTGTTTGGTTGTGGTGGAAGAGGAAAAAGAAGAAGAGATGAAGTGAGAAAACGATTGAAGAGGGCAAAGAACCGCAAGTTTCCATTCAAAACGGACCCCGCGAATAATTGGGCGCGAATCGGAAGTTCCTGGAGGGGCACGTCTTCAAGAATCGGATGCAGAATCAGAATTTGGATTCAGAAGGTCCCTAGACTCTCTGGAGATCTCAGAAAATCTAGGAGATTCAAAACATCACTTCTTTTTCGGGGCCCCGAGACTCTTCTCATTTTTCTCTCGCTCTGCCAACGAGAAATGATAAGTTTTTGGGTGTCCCCGGGGACAAGAATAAGGCTCTTGTCTTTAGGCCGCAACTCTTCTTTTCCCAAAGAATGAACTTTCCCGAAGCATCAGAATCCACCTGATCCAGGAATATCTCGCCGAGAAGAGAGAACACGACAATTGTTTTGTCTTCTCGTTCTCTTCTCCTCTTCTTTCGCATCGGCCATTACTTGTTTTTTGCTGCTCAATTTCCCCCCGTTTTCCCCTTCTCATACACACAACCCTCTGGAAAGATACCTTGATGAACACACTGCAATCCGGAGCCGCGAGCTGCGATTTGGGGACCGGAGAGCTCGGAGAGACGAACGGACGCATGCAGACGCACTCGTACTCGGTACGGTTGTTGCAGAAGATCGGACGGGCCGATTGGACGATGGCTTCGGGTGCGGAGAGCGGATGGGGGTCGTAGGGGTACTGTGGGGGCAGGATTCCGAATGGCTCACCGTCGGCTGGTTGCCGGTGGCCCGGAGAGAGGGATCTCCTGGAAATGGGATGTTTGAACTATGGAAAATCGGAAGATCCTTACCTGACAGAAGTGGCCATGGCCGGATCCAACTGGGCCAGGAGCACGAACAACGAGATCATCATGATGCCTGTTCGAGCATGCCCTCCTCTCGAATCGCTGCACATTTTGGGAATATTAGGAATCATGGAACGGGGGGATACAGTGTCACGGAAACGGTCTACAGGGATCCATAAGCTTCTGGGGTTTCTTCTCGAGCAGCTTCTGGGGGTGGGGGTGGCCGAGTATAAGTATAGGGAGAGATCTGGAGATGAAGAGACGCAGAGAGGTCGTGCTTCTTTTTTTGCGGCTCAGCTACAACGGCACAGGCTCTGCGGGCTGCTCCTGGCGCTGGAGACGCAGAAACGGCGAGACGGGCGGCCCCCTCTCCGGATCTTTTTCCTATTTCTCTGAGTCTCTGAAAGAGATAGACTCACGTCTTCTCTTCCTCCTTCTCCTTCTCTGAAGAAGAAGAAGAAGAAGACGAAAAAAGTGTGTGAGCCCCCCGGAGCAATGGAATGGCGTGGCTTCTTCTTCTTCTTCTTCTCGCGGTGATGCGATGCCGAAGACGTCGAATCTCGTGTGTGAAAACACGAGGAAAAAGAGAACTAGTGATTTGGAACTCGAGTTGAAATGGAAATTATAGAGGGGGAACCTGTGATTATGGCCGTCGGCAGAAGATTTGTACGATTTGGCTCGGGGAGAATCGGAATGGAAAGAGAAGGATTTTGCAAGATTTGGAGGGGGTCAGAATGGGTTTTTTTTTGGAGAATAGAAGCGAGAAGATTACGGTTGTTTGCAGCTTTAGTTACGGAGTCTCCGTGAATTCAATCCAGGGATTATTTGGAGAAGATCAGTGTTCGTTATCAGTCTGTCGTAGGTCTCCTGATCTAATCAGTGTGTTACTTGATAATGTTATAAAGCTTGCGAAACGTAGCATGTGCATTTTGCTCTACTGAACTTTTGAAGGTTCCAGGCTCAGTAGAGCGCATGCACACCTGCTCTAATCTCAAAGTTCTATTGTGGTTGCAACTCAAAAATCAACTTCGCATTGAAACTTTTGAATTGGCGCTCATAATATCTTGCAGATGAGTCATCCTGTTCCAGCAGGAAACACAAATTCCATTCGAGACCCGAAAATGCATTTCCGTCTGGTCAGAAGGCATTTCCAGTCGAAATGGGATTTGTTTCCGTGAAATTAGATCAAAGTGTGATGGGGTCCCGCCGTATACAAAATGAAATGGATGCGTCGGTCGGGATGGCTGGCCTGACTCTTTCGGGACAAAAAGATAGAGAAAAGCGGAGAAAATGGAAGAATGCGCAATTATTGGGCGGAGGGCACACGGGCACGGCTCAGAGTCATCTAATCCGGTCAAAATGGAAGATATTCGAATTGTTTTCTCGTTCCCCAATGGTTTTTTGTTCATTGGAAAAGGATCAGAAATCTCGAAAACAACTGGTTTTCTGAAGAACTTTGCTATCAGGAATGCCAAAAAAACTACAATTGGGCTTTCACTTTGTCTCGAAAATATGCAGATTTCTGGCCAAAAACAGCGTCTGAAAACACGGAATACGTCATTTTCCGCTCAAACTCTTCCGCTAGAAGCCACATCTAATCCTCGTTTATCTTTCATCTTATCAGAATGATAAACAAGGGGGAAAGATTGAAGAACGGCCAGAAACTCTGCGGACTCGTTATGGAAGTAAAAGAACAAACGTGTGCAGAAAACTCCCGGACCGCCAGAAAATATAAGAAAAGGCCTTTTCTTTTGGTTTGCCGCCACTCATTCGTCAACCGAAAGATGATGGAAATGTTCGCGAAGAAACGATTCCCGACGGGAAATGACGAATTCCGGAGGAGCATTCTGTGTTGTGCACTTCCAGTTTGCATAAAGTTTGCAATTGGGTTGTTTAGGCGTTTTGCAAGGCGTTTGGGTCTCGCCACGAATACAGAAATTAGTTGGAAACATGACTAAAGAAATCCATGCTCTGAAGAATGAAGTTCTGAGGATTCGGTGCGTTAGAAAATGGGTAGGCTTTGGGTCTCGCCACGAAAAACCGTAACCTGTCGGGCCACATGACTAATAAATCCGCTCCCGAAAGAATACGAAAATAACATATATTTTTGTCACACAAATCGTGGGATGATCGAAACGGAAATGAGGAAAAATGGGAGGAGTTGTCATGCAAATCGACATCAAATTTCCGCTTTTTTCGTATGCCTTTTTAGATTTTTATGTGCTTGTTTTCTATATGGAAACGAAGGGAAAAATGAAACTAGGTCACTTTTTTCCACACACACACTCAAAGCTGTCATTTATCAAAAGTAAACAAAATGGGGGATTTTCTGGGAATTTGGAAGGCATTTCGAACGTTAGGAGCACTAAAAATTTGAAGTTTTTGGGGAATTCGAGTTCCATTTTATCGGCGGGGAAATCTTTGAAAAATTGCTTCGAAAAACCGATAAAAACAATCTCGTGGGGGAGCAGAAATAGTGATTCTGGTTGATTTTTATGCATTTTTACACCGAAGGATGGGGTCGTTTCGCATCGTTTTGACTCATCCGTCCACACATCAAAATTTATGATAAAACAGAAAAACGGAAAAATGAGAAGTTGGGAGAGCAGGATTCTGAGGGAGAATGGGGATTCTGGAGAATGTGACTTACCGTAGAGTTTGCTTTGCGCCAATTTGAAAATGTTACATTGAAAATGAATTCCCCGCTTTCCAGGCTTCCCATCCGTCGGAAAATCGACTCTGCTATGCAATTTGGCCGGAGTCTTCTCTGAAGTGGCCGCCTACGAATTCACGACTCTCACCACCGTCCCGGGAGTGATTCGCTACAAAGGAGCCAAGATCCAACTGCTCGATTTGCCCGGAATTATCGAAGGAGCCAAGGACGGAAAGGGACGTGGAAAGCAGGTTATTGCTGGTCAGTAGAGCGCATTTTCAGAACTAATAACAGTTTCTTTACTTTCAGTTGCCCGAACATGTTCCCTGATTCTGATGGTGTTGGATGTGATGAAGCCGTTGCAGCACAAGAAACTGCTCGAATACGAGCTCGAAGGCTTCGGAATTCGACTGAACAAGCAGCCACCGAACATTGGATTCAAGCGCAAGGAGAAGGGAGGAATCAACCTGACGATGCTGGTCCCACAGTCGGAACTCGATCTGGACCTCGTCAAGAGCATCCTCGCCGAGTACCGCATCCACAACGCCGACGTCACGCTCCGTTTCGACGCCACCTCGGAAGATCTGATCGACGTTATCGAGGGCAATCGCGTGTACATGCCGTGCATCTACGTGCTCAACAAAATCGATCAAATCTCGATCGAAGAGCTCGACATCATCTACCGTATCCCGCATACCGTACCCATCTCGGCCCATCACAAATGGAACTTTGACGATCTGTTGGAGAAGGTCTGGGAGTACCTGAATCTGATCCGAATGTAAGTGCGCTCAACTGTATCCCAACTAAACTCGCATCTTTCAGCTACACCAAACCGAAGGGTCAACTTCCTGATTACTCGCAACCGATTGTGCTGAACGCCGAACGGAAGTCCATCGAAGATCTCTGCATGAAGATCCACAAATCGCTTCAAAAGGACTTCAAGTGGTCAGTTTTCGAAGCGCCTTTCCCACCAAATCCTTTTTTTCAGTGCTCTCGTCTGGGGAGAATCTGCGAAACATTGCCCTCAACGCGTCGGACGCGATCACGTTCTCATCGATGAAGACGTTGTTCAAGTCATCAAAAAGTATGTTATCCCAGAGCCTTACCCCCTAATCCACTACTTTTCAGGGTCTAAACACTACTCTCCGATGCTTACTCCCTGTTTTCTAATGTTTGTTCCACCTCGGTTTTTCTTCATGTTTTTCGTTGTTCTTCTTCAAAAAGAAGCCTACTTTGGGAGTTGATTGAAATGAATTTGATTATTGATTTGATGTGAAAAGATAGTGATAGGAATGTAAATAACAACAAAATATGACAAAATACAAAACATTAGGAATTGACAAAAGTGCGTTCCTCGCCGCGCAACTGCAGATTCTCGTTTTCCATCTGAACTTTCCGCTCGTCTTTCATCGCAACTCGCTCCCATTTGTTCTCGTTGCAGTGCTGAAATCAATCGATAATCTCGAAAAAATCAATAAGTCAATCAGTACATTGCAGTGTCGAACAGGCATCATCTCGAAGCAAACGATGCGTTTCTTGCAGCCGACACACTTGAAGAACCGCTTGTCGGCGGTGTGTTTCACCAGTTTGTGCTCTTTTTTGTAGCATTCCGAGTTGGCGAATTGGGCTGTGTACTTGCACTGAAATCATTTGGATCAACTTTTGTCATGAAAATTTTGAAATCCTGATGGGTCTCGCCACGAAAACAGTTTCTGGCTGAAATACGGCTTCTGAGCATGGTTTTGACACTTTTTCTGATGGAAATGGGTCAAAAGACATGAAAACAATAATTTCCAACCAATTTCCAGCAGTTTCCACCGATTTTCAGTGAAAATGAGGGGTTTTTGGTAAAAAACGGCAAATGACCCAAAAATTCATGTTTTTGTACTGCAAATTGGTGGAAAATGATTGAAGACATGCCTTTATACCCATTTTCATCAAAAAATGTGTCAAAACTTTGTCCAGAAGCCGCAAGCCGCATTTTCGTGGCGAGACCCACTAGATGACTCGCCGCGGGATGGCAATAATACAAGTTTTCCCAAAAACAGCAAGATTTTGCACTTTCAATTTCAGTTCGTAACTGTTCCCGTGACCTACTTCTTTACACGTGACAACTTTCACGTTCTTCACTTCAGTGCACGTCGTCGTGAACGTCTCGACCTTCTCCCGCTCCTCCATCCCCGTCAGATGCCTCTGAATCGCATCGCCTTCTTCCTGCTTCGCCTCCTGATGATGTGAGCTCTTCCTGGCCAACATCTTGCGGATCTCGTCCATCTTCTCGCTGGCCTTCGGTCTCTTGGCTTCTGGAGCTTCTGGAGCCGGCGCTTTCCGCTTCACACCGCCCGTCTGCTCGGCTTCTTTTCGTTTCGCTTTGAGGATGGCGATGGCGCGGAGCTGGAAATAAAGGCTGATCTTCAGCTGTCGAAGCATTCCAAATCCTACCCTAGCAGCGTGTTCCTGTGCATCCTTGTGCCCCATCGGTGCCTTCGACATGTCCCACAGTTTCGTTCCGCCCGTCGTCTTCCTCAGATCCACCGTCTGCGCCTTCTCCTTCTCCGAATCGGCCTTCAGGAATGCTCCGAAACTGTCGTGTTTCTCGTCTGCGTCTCTCTTCCCCAAATACTCTATCACCTCATCCATACTTTCTGTTTTCTCGTCTTTCTTCTCCTTTAATTTCAGCATTTGACGGGCGGCAAACGTGTTTCTCTGCAACAAATCCTTCCTTTCACAGTTCTTTTCGTGTCGAGACCCACCCTTTCACTGAGAATATCGTTCAACGCCGTCTTCTGTTCTTCCCGGGTCGTCGCCTTCAAACTAGACGTCGGCGAAGCGAAAGAGTTACTGTCGGCCGGTCGCATTGTGTCTCGCAGCATCGGAGAACCGGAAGAACTGAAAAACGGGCGGGACTTTCAAATATTCTGGGAGTTCTCAAACCTCGCCAATCCGCTTCCCACCAGTCCAGGCCTCGACATCATCGGTGGGCGGGGCGTTCCGACGTGCGGCGTCTTCTTCGGAAGGTTGAGTCCGCCGACGTTCGGACCACATGTCACTGCGTTGAACACACCTGGAAGTTGATGGGTCTTGCAACGAATAAGCATTTTGTTATCAGTGTTATCACATGTTTATTTTTTGGGCGGTGCGGAGGAAGTACACGTTTCATGTTCGTTCCTTCTCACATGTCAGACTGCTTAGGCCGCAACCCGGAAACGACTCGGGACCTGGTTCATTCAAAAGAGAATCATCGACTTCCTATAGTGAACTGGACTCAGATTTTGCCAAGAAGGCCTTATTTTGGCTCACGGAGCCATCAAAGTGTCCAGTAATTTTCTGTCATGTTCCGCCCGTTCCATTTCATTGTTTCCACCCAAATCCTCAATGTATCTCCTGCCGATTACATCACTTCCCATCTCCTCTTCTCTATTTATTCTCTTTCCGTTTTTGTGCTCCGAAAAGCCGCCCGCCCGATGTGTGTCAAAGTCAACAACAGATCCATTCGTGAATCATACCTCGTTTGGCCGACAGTTTCCGAGCCACGCTCATCACGTGAAAAACGCAGTATTCGCTGAGCGAACTGTTCACAAAGTTGCTGCATTTCTGGCCGTCTTGCTGGCGGGTTCCCTTGCAAGTCCCGAAATGAGCAGACTGTCCGATTTCGATGATATTATTCGATTTGGCGACTTTTAGAGTTGCTGAGACAGTTTCTGAAAATATGATTTTTTGAATTTGTTTTCAATAGTTTCAGTTTATTTACTTTTCGCTCCAGAAGCCGTTGAATCATCAGCGACTTGTGCAGATATCAATCCGATTACTTGACCGAGCTAAACATTTCTTTATCATCTTATCATATCTTTAAACCAACCCGAATCTCCAAATGTTCCTTGATAGCATCTCCGAACATAAGAAGTTTGACCGGTGGGGTTTGGCAGTCCTAAATATGGAAATTTTCAATGGAAAACTGGCAATTCTACCTTGAGATCATGCAATTTCCAGATTAAAAAATCGTTTCCATTTGCACTTTTCTTCTTGAATCCCTTCTCGACAATCACTGCCATTGTGCACCAAGCGTCTGAAAGAATTTCATGATTTCTTGTAAATTCCCAAACATTCCCGAATCTTTTACCCTTAAAACTGGAGTTTGGCTTCAAATCCGACAGTTTTTCCAACTTCATTCCAGCAGTGAATGCTCCGAAACTCGACGAGCTGATTTTGGGATTCCGAACCGAAATTTGAAATTTATCGAAGCGAACGATTCCGACATTCACTGAGTCGGCGTCGGGTTTCGTGAGCCCTGTCAGCATTGATTTCTGCAAAATAATCCGTTTTTAACGTTCGAAAGTTGTATCACTTTATTGGTCTTCCAGGCATCGGTCGCTTTGGGACCACTCGTCGAACTGTTCTTCTTGAGCCATCCCTCCAACTTAGCTCCTTGCTCCGTCAGCTCTTTTTTCTTCACGTACAACTCGTCGTTATCACTGTTATCATCATCGTCTTCGCGGAATTCTGATGACGAAGACGCCTTTTTATTCTCGTCTGGTTCACATTTTTCCGAGAAAATGTCCACGAAACGTGCTTCTGAAACAATAAGTTAAGAATCTGGAGAGTTTAAACACCTGAACGTTACCTTTTTTAGAGTTTTTTGAAGTTTCTGAAACCTGCCCAACTGGCTTCAAGTCTTCTTCTTCGACACCTTCGAGTTGGGTAAGTAATTCGTCAAGAGGATCCATTTAGGGCCTGAAAAAGGTGAAATAACCACTGCTAAGCTATTTTGGAAGAGTTTTTAATTGAATTTTCAGCCCGATAAGGTTAAATTAGATGAAAATAAGCCTGAAAACTTTGAAAACAAACTTTTCTTTCACTTCGCGCATTTTCTCTAATTTTCCTTACGCGCAAAAAGTGTAGACACCGCGACGCAAACGCTGCAGACTGTTTACTCATTCCAAAAATCGGGTCTTGTTCATCTGTTCTCTCCGCTCTTTTCCTCAATGTTTCTGCCTCTTTTTAATCTGTACAGTTTCTAAAATTCAACTATTCTATTTCGCAACCTGTTATGTTTTACTGTTTCCCAAAACCTAACTGATACTGATTGCTTATCGATTTTTACTGTTTCCAGGTGAGAAATGCCGAAGAGAGCCGTCTCGTTCGCCGATGACATCGAAACGAGAGTTTTCAAGAGGGATAAGAAGGAGATAGACGATGAGAAGTTCGATATTCCGATGGAAGAGGATGTCGTGAGGGAGAGACCCATGATTGAGGAGGTTTGTAGGCGAATTGGCAGTTCATTCAGTTGAAAGTGTGGTTTTAGGGTGAGGAAGATGATCGGAAGAAGCATCACACTCTGGAATCCGATGAAGAAGAAGAGGAGGATCACAAGAGGCTGGACACGCGGAAAGTCGAAGGACAGGAGGACTGCGGAATGGATTTCGACGGATCCATCAAGATTACTGCGTTCAATATGAAGGAGGACGAAGAAGAGGGACATTTTGATGAGACCGGAAACTTTATCTTTGATAAGAAGACGAAGGAAGTCCAGGATGCGTGGCTCGACGATATCGATTGGAGTTTGGTGAAGAAGAAGGCGGGAGATCAGTGGGAAGGAGAAGATAAGAAGAAGGACGAGGAGGAAGAGGAGAAAGAGCCGGTGATAATGAGTGAGGCGCGGAAGAAGGAGATATTCGAGGAACTCGTCGAGATCTTGAAACCGAATCAATCGATTGCCAAGGCACTGTCTGATCTGAAGAAGCAGAAGGGATTGAGTGCGGCGGAGGAGAGAAAATTGAGATGGGCGGCGAAGAAGGCTGGGAAGACATTCGAACCGACCGACGGGCAGAAAGAGACTTCGAGGATCTCGGGACTCGCCGATGAACTCATTTCTGCTGGATTCGTGAGTAAACCCCCATTTGATCATTGTCTCAAACGTTCAAATTTTCCAGATGGACGCATACGAATGGCATCGCGAAAAGATCAATTTCCAGCTGCAGAAAATGAGCCAAACGGCCGCCGTCGACGACCTGGACATGTTCTCCGATGAACCATCGACATCTGCTCCGACGGCTCCGATGGAGATTCCGGACGAAGAAGATCAGGTCAAGTGGGAGTACAAGGAGAATGAGGAGGCTAAAATTCAGGTGAGAATGGGTCTCGCCACGGAAATGGTTCCCGATAGAAATACACGGATTATCGAGAAAGTTTTGGCACTTTTTCTGTTGCGGACCATCAAATTCCAAAAGTTTCCATCAATTTTCAGTTCGAAAACGTGTCATTTTGAGTCTTTTCACCTCATTTTCTCGAAGAATCGGATCAGGGGAAACTGCTGGAATTTTATATAATGTAATGTCCCAATTTCATTAGACAAAGTGCCATTGGGACTGCCTTTTCAGAGAAACGGAATTTTCTTTAAAAAACGTTATGAAAAGAGCCCTAATGTATAAGCAAAAACTAGAAAAATCTAAAAAACAATGAATAGGCAAATGTGCGATGATTCATTGGTTTTCTTCCAAGACACGCCCCAAAATCCACAAGCCCCGCCCCCTTTTTCCTTGCCGAATTCTCTCGTTTTCCAGGGTCCGTTCACTTCTTCCGAGATGCTGGATCGTCAGTCGAAAGGTCAACTTTCGTCGGACGGACTCGCCCGAAAAGACGGAAAAGGACACTTCAATCCGGTCGGAAGAATCGATTTCGAGCTCTATTTGTAATATTCCGGAACGAAGAACAATGTGAAAAATGATGATTCATTCGCCGTTTTTCCCCCATTTTCCCCGTTTTTTCTTGTTCCTCTGCATCTCTCGTTTCCACTTTTCTGTATCACTTATTCCGTTTTTTCCGTTTTTCCGTTGCACAATTCGATCTGAAACTGTTTGAGGAATCTCTTCGAAATGGGTCTCTTCGACTATAAGAAGATGGTTGAAGAAGCCGACACCGACGACTGCCCAGGTGCTTTTCCCTTTTCTTTCCCACTCAATCGCATTCTTATCAATCCTTATCAATCGCTATCCTTTATATATTGTCTTTTGATTCCAAATTCCAAGTTTTTCCCTGAGAAAATAGCGAAAAATCAATGATTTCATCCCCAATCCGATTGCATTTGATCTGTACTGTTAAATGAAAATAATTTATTTTTAGGATGGGAAATTATATTTACGGTCGGTGAACCGCGAAATTATCTCATTTTTCATTATCTCACAAATTTGAAAATCTGAAAAATATCGTTAATATTTAAAAAAACGAAACGCCGGAAATTCAAATTTTGGCAAATTTTTCAGAAGAATACCGTTTTGAGTTTTTACGGATTTTAATTTTTTAGAATTTTGGCACATTCATGACCTAATTTTTTTTGATTTTAGAGCATTTTTGCAACTTTTCCACCTAAATTTCCATTTCAAAAATTTTAAAAATTGATGAATCACTTTCTGAAAAATGTTTTGTTTCTAAAGATTTTGAGATTTTCAGCAGAAATATTATATTTATCAAACGAAGTGGCCGCTGTGTCGATTTACGACGGATGCGACTCCCGCCACGATTGTGGGTTACGGTGTCACTCGTTTCACATGTGCACCTAATTTTCAATGAAATTCAGACCCGCGATTAGGCGCACATGTGAAGCTAGTGACACCGTAACCCACAATCGTGACGAGAGTCGCATCCGTCGTAAATCGACACAGCGGCCACTTCGCTTGATAAATATAATATGACTCACATCTCTTTTTTATTTGAGAATTTTGAAAAAATTTAATCAGCTGCAACTGAAAACTCTAACAAGAATTGGTTCAAAATTAGTCGAAAATCACTGAAAAATGCACGTCTTACTGTAGTTTTCGCTGTGAGATATCGTGCGCGGCAATTTTAAATTTTTAATTCATACTCCAAAAAAAAGCATGTTTCCATCACTTTTCCCTAACTTCCCCTTTCTAGTTTCCCACTTCTTGTCGATCATGGCCGGTACTCGGGACTACGATCATCTGTTCAAACTCCTGATCATCGGCGATTCGGGCGTCGGGAAGTCGAGTCTGCTGCTCAGATTCGCCGACAACACGTTCTCCGGTACGGTTTGTTTTCGTGGCGAGACCTTCGTCTTCTTCCAGAGAATTACATCACAACGATCGGAGTCGACTTCAAGATCCGCACGATGGACATCGACGGACAGCGCGTGAAGCTGCAGATCTGGGACACTGCCGGACAGGAACGCTTCCGCACCATCACCTCCACGTGGGTACAGTAATCCTATTCGCGGCGAGACCCGTTCGTTTCAGTTACTACCGTGGAACCCATGGAGTCGTTGTCGTGTTCGACGTGACAAACGGAGAATCGTTTAGTAATGTGAAGCGGTGGCTGCTGGAGATCGAGAACAACTGCGATTCGGTGCAGAAGGTTCTGGGTGAGTGACAAGGAGTGATAAGAAAGTGATAAGACACTGATTACAGTTGGGAACAAGTGCGAGGAAGCGGATCGCAGAGTTGTGCTTGAGGCGGACGCTCGCAACTACGCGCAGTCCATGAACATCTCCTACTTCGAGACCAGCGCCAAGGAGGACCAAAACGTGGAACCGGTGAGGACATCAACATGATGGGTCTCGCCACGAATATGGGTTCTAGTTTCCATTTTCGTGGCGAGACCCATCAAAACCCCGCTAACTCTCCCTGATTCAGATGTTCACGTGCATCACTCGTCTCGTCCTTACCGCCAAACTCGCCAATCCGTCGTCGGCCTCTTCGCAACAGAACCGTTCGGGCGGAGTGTCGTTGAAGGACGGCCACAACCAGAACCAGAAGAAAAAGTGCAAGTGCGGCTAATTCCATCTCTTCCCCACTTCTCCATCAAAGTCTACCGTTTCTTCACTTTTTCTTCTCAATTTTCCCCCACTTTGTCAGATTTTCCCACAAATTTTCTCCCATTTTATCGCATCCTTTCTTCTATTTTTCTGCCTGTGCATATACTGCAAGAAATCGAGCTCGAAATTTGAATTTTTCCAAATTTTTCCTCGAATTTTTGCCCGATTTTCGAACTTCATCACCCCCAAAGAGAATTGCTTCTGTGTCGCCAATTTTTAATTTATCAGAATGAATATTTAAAAAAAAAAGAGAAAATCAGGCAATCGGCGATGGCTCATCCATAAAAAATCACTTATAAAATAATCACTTAAAAATAATCAGTTCAGAAAAATCAGAAAGAAAGAGCATGGGAGCAGAATTCTTTTTTCCCCTAGGAATGAGCCCCTTATCAGTTTGATGACCTTTCCCCTGTAAAACTTGATATTTAAATTCTTACGTGTGACCTCTGGATGACGTGTTGATCGAAAGTGCTGATAAGAATCGGTATAAAAGGGGGAGCAAAAGCTCAGTGTTTCAGTTCCGACTACAATTCCTGCCTGGGGCAGACGATCGACAAGGCAACCGAATGGATGGACGAGGCTCCTGACGATGAGGATGTGCGGCACCGATGGCTTTTGGCTTCGATGGTGCGGCGCCGGTAGTCGATTCACCGAAGGATCGTTGGCCAAGGCTCCGATGGTGCGGTCCCCGACGACACGATAGCCCGGCCCTTGAGGATGCGGCTCCGATAGGCCAGAGTAGACGGACTTTTAGATGATTGAGCCAGAACCCTAAGGCACCTGGGATCTGTAGGTTTGACTCGTAGGTAACGATCGGCAGAACCCTGAGGGGATCTGTAGGTTGAGCTTTTAGAATAACTCTAGTTCCGGAACCCTAAGGCAACTGGGATCCATAGAATTGACTGTTAGGCTTTAGTCAGAACCCTAAAGCAGCTGGGGTCTGAGGATAGGTATCTTTTAGGTGACTGAGCCGGATCCGCGGATCCATAGGGATTGACTGGTAGGTGACGATTAGCAGAACCCGATGGGATCTGTAGGATATGAGCATTTAGATGACTTAGGCAGAACCCTAAGGTAACTGGGATCTGTAGGTTTTGAGATTTAGGGGGGACTTGTGAAGTGACCACTGAAGAGCGATGTGACGGCTAGCTTTGATTTTTAGAGAAATCTCTTGAGAAACTTGAATAAAAAAAGGCATGTGCTCTCTTTTCCCAGAATCCACTTCTGACATTCAACAACTGGGAATCTCTGGAACCTTCCCTGATGCAATCTTCTGCGCCAGCCAATGGCTTCTGATCCGATGGCTTCCGAGCAGCTCCTGATAGTGTTCTGATGGTCCGGCTCCCAATGCGGATCTGTTCGAGGCACCTCTGGTCCCAAGGATACGGTGGATCCAATAGGGGCCACATCTTACAATTCGACACAAGCTTTGATGAGCCATTAGCCCAGGTGGTTTCCCAGAAGCAGTTCCGGGGAACTGTCGGGCTCTCGCTGAAGATGGGAGATACCTTACAATATCTGACAGTTTTATGACATGATGTTTGCAAACAATGGATCCGGTGAATGGAATCGATATAAGACGGATGGATGGATGGTGGGAAAGACGAAGAGGAAGAGGGATACGGAAGGGACCAACGGGGAATGGGGAACTGATAAGGAAGAGTTGGGAGTGATGTTGTGATAAATATGGAATACTGGGGATACCAGGAGAGGAACGGATGGGCAGGTAGTGATTCTGGAGCATTGGGACATCGGGGACAATAGAGTAGCTACTAGGAGTCCACTTACAGCAACTATATTCTGAAGTTTTACAAGTTTCTTTCGATTCTGCAACCATGGGATTTGTGAGCAGCAAACGTTCTTATGAATAACAGCTGAACATTCTGTGGGGGATACTGTACACTCCAATCATCCGACTTTATCACCTGAACATTCCTTTCTTATCAGTCTCCAAACCCTTTTTCAATCTTCCAGGTCAGATTTTTCCAAAATACACGAAAAGATTGTGGATCTTGTGGACCTATCAACCCGCAATTCACTCCGAACCAGGCGGGCGGCCACGCTTGTGAATTTCACACTGCAAAAATATCAAAATCAGGCGAATTCGGAGACGCAGAACAAGAAGCAGAATGTGGCGAACAGCGGAAAGTTGAAGACGTTCTTTGAGAAGAAAAGTTGAGAATTTTGGATTTGTGCCATGGTAGAATAAAGATTTTTTAGATTTTTGAAGTTTATTTGAGAAAAGAAAAAACAAATACAATAAAGGAATGGTACAGAATAAAAATGGGTCAGTGAATTATTATTAGAGCTGATTAGATTCTGGATCTCTTGGCACTGGGGCCATCCGACTCGAAGCGTCTCTTCATCTGATTCT
>LR539418.1:39790-61804 GCA_900536315.3 Caenorhabditis becei | reverse complement strand
GTGCACCTCGACGACGTCGAAATCGAGCATGCCACCAGATGGATGTGCCCCCAGGACCTTCTCAAGTTCACCTCGAAGCGTCTTAACATCAAGTTCCACGACTTCGACGACATCCACGTCAACGAGTTCATCCGCCAGTGGATCAACGATGAGGACCCGAAACTCGAGATGCTCACACTGGGAGCTGATAGGCACTGGGATGCTGGAGTCATTATCAGCAGTTGCAATGCCAAGAAGTACGATGCGGAAAGACGTGATGCAGTGTTCAATGGAATCGACATTACTGCTGCTGTGGACATCGAGAGACAAGACGGCAAGTTGGCGAGTGTGCTGATAACCGATGATAAGCTGATAATGGTCGTGTGGAAGGAGAGATTCGCGGCGAACAAGAATCAGATGAAGAGACGCTTCGAGTCGGATGGCCCCAGTGCCAAGAGATCCAGAATCTAATCTTCAACTTTCCGCTGTTCGCCACCTTCTGCTTCTTGTTCTGCGTCTCCGCATTCTCAAAAATTGCAAATTTTCAGGGAAATCTCTCTTTATTTGTGTGAGCAAACATGGTGGGGAATAAGGGGGTTTTATAAGAGAAAAGTGGCGACGGTTGTTCCGTTTGAAACGTTCGGTAAATCGTCGAAAAATGAAAGAAGATTGTGTGTGTGTGTGTGTGAAAATCAATATTTGTGAGGAGGAAAAACTAGGGGAGAAAATCGATAATTGCAGGTGGGGAATCCTCAAAAAGTTTTACAAAAACCGAATAAAACTAGATTCTAAAGGGGGACTTATAGCTCTCGGAATATAATCGAATAAGGGCGAAATTACAAAAAAAGAATAGGAGAAATCGGGGGAAAATTGAGAAGAAATCGAAAAAAGGTTAGATTTCTTGTGTGGGAATGGGAACCATTTTGGGGGGACTTCTGGAGGGTAGACATTGTTCATGAGATAAAATATAAAATATATATAAAATAAAAATAATAAATTTCCTACAACGCACACGAAGAAAAAGGAGAAAGAAGAAGAAGTCTTTTAAGGGGCGGGGCTTAGAATAATCAATACTAAATTGTTGAAAAGAAGAAAAAAACAAGATAACAAACAGGGTTACTGTAGGTTTCTTACTGCCAGAAATCAGTTACTTTTACACTCGAACTACCCAAATGACTACTTATCAGCAGGGATTATCACTTGTGTTTCGAAGCCGGTGTGGAGCATTGTGTCGACGAGACGGGCGTCTGGAAGAGTTCCGGTCGTTGCTGGTGCTCCACGACTCCGGGGCCGCCGAGAGGTGGCTGCCATACTTCGAATCCGTGGGATCGCAACTCGCCGTCGATCATGTCCAGCAGGGTTTGAGGGGTGTCTGAAAGAGATTGCATTAGAATCTTTAGAAAAGAAAAGAAAACTGACTAGGCTTGAGGAAGGCAAAGACGGATCCTCCGCCGCCGGCACCGGTCATCTTCGGATGGATACCGTATCTGGCGAGTGTCGTGCAGATCAGATCGACCTTCGGGTGGCCGACGCCAAGGGCGATGAGCAGTTGGTTGTTTATCCGGCACAGGTCCTGGAAGTGATAAGATAAGAGGGATCAGTGGAGGGGTGATAGTGATAAGTGATAGGAGACAGAGAGAGAAGTGTGAAGAGTGGATATGGGCATGCAAGAGCAAGTGCGCTCTATTGGGAAAAGAAGGTCATGCAAGGAAACCAAGGGAAATCAATAAATCTATAAGTGTCGGCTGTTTTGCACTCACATTAAGCTTGGTGAACGTGTCGATGTTCTCTCCCTTTTCCGACGTCGCCGAGATGACCGAAGCCGACGAGTTGCGTTTTCCGCCGCCGACGTACGACGAGAGGGACGAGGAGCGCACTGATCCGGTACGCGTCGGCTGCATCGATTATCGATTGATTTGGGGGGACGAAACACACATCAAAGGCTTTTTTGGAGGGAATTTGAAGACGAAATTGTTAGAAAATTGAGAAAATTTTCGAGATAAAGAAAAATTGTTTTGCGGCACTTTTCACAGTACTAAAGCCGTCTAAAAAATGAGTAAATCGACTGAAATGGTAATAAAAATGATAAAAGTTGATAAAAGATTAGGTTCAAATGATAAGAAAAAATAAGGGAACCAACCTGCAACGAGTGATGGTCTTGTTCCTGCACACTTCCGCCGAATGGTCCCAGACCGTTCTCCTGAAAAGAAATGTATTGGCTATGCTTTGGACAGTAAGCCAGTACCTGAACAGCAGATCCCTGATCGCCTCCTCCGTTCTCTTCCAACAACGGACGGTGCAGAATCTTGGCGGCCTCGAGCGAGATGGCATCGATCGATCCGAACATGGCGTCGACCACTTCGGGAAACTTCTTTAACCGCTCCTTGACCGTCTGAACCATTCGGGCAGTGTTCCGTTCGACTTTCGAGTTGACCAGGATCACACGAAGGTCCGGAAGACTAAAATATCAACATTTTTTTGAGAATGTCGGTTTCAGATGGAATAGTTCAAAATTTGATGAAAACTCACTTTTTCAAATGCTCAATTCGATGACCCGGCTTGAAACTGGCAACTCCACCTGGAAACAGATTTTCAGAAACAAATTAAAAACTTTGTAATTCCACATATTCAACATCAACACGCACTCTCACTGAACGCATGCGATTTGTTTTTTTGCAATTTGAATTTTTCAAAAACAGATTACTGTAGCTGAGATTTGGTGCAATTTGTTTGCAGTGTTTGCAGAAAATCAAAGCTACCGTAATCGAGAAGTGGAGGGGAGGAGGGGCCAAAGGGTGTTCGGTGTTGGAAACTGATAAATTGATAAAAATTTAGGAGAAAAATGTTATCAGTCTAGGGAGTACTGTAGTTGATAGAAATTTTAGTTGAGAAGTTTAGGAAATTTTAAAAAATTTAAAAATTTAAAAAAAAAACGAGCGGCGGGTGTTGTTGGTGTGTGATAAGGTGTAAAGTGATAATATCGGATAAGGAGTTTTCGGAAACAAATTCGAAGCACATGGGGATTACTGTAGGTACAGTAACCCTCTCAAGAACAAAACGATAAAAGCGGAAGCAGGCAAAAACACGAAAACATAGAAGTCGAGCAGTTTCAGGCAAAAGAGGAAAAACTGAAAAAGTGGAAAATAAAATAAAATTTGAAATTTTTTGCGGACCGGACAAGAAACGAGAGACGCAGAGACAGAGAGTGAGAGAGTAGAGAGAAGAGAGAGACGCAGACAAAAATGGAAAGAAGAAGAAGAAGAGTTACCAAAGCATCCTACGTGACCGAGATGCGTAAAGCTCTGATATCCATAGTCACGGTAGTGGTTTCCTGTAGTGATAACGGGGTGATAAGAGTGGTGATAACGATGGGAAGGGGAGGGGCGCCCGGGATCAATCGATAATCAGGGGGACGAGCACACTACACACTCCTGGTTTCGAAAAGGGAAAAAAGCGACATGGAACAAGGGAAAACTGCAACTTTTCAGAGTTAGAAGACGTAAAAATCAGCTGTGGAGAAGGGGATATAAGACATGCTCTTTTTGGCGCTAAGTTAGGCTTATGATAGTGATAATGATAAGAGATAAGAGATATGAACACACCCGGGCACCCGCCGCCACTTTTTCAACAAATTATTACGAATTTACAATTTGTGAGTTGGTAAAAAATAAATGAAATGAAATCACTAATTGTGAAACTGAATTTCTCTTTTTGGATAAAATAAGATTACTGTATCGACTTACCATAAGTACAAACAGCCGCGTCGAGACCCGACGCACGTCCATGAATAAGCGATTCGGCAGCAGTGGCCCACTTGCGGATCATGTCGAGATGCTCCTCTTCCCATGTCAAGTTGCCTTGTTCGTCGGCCTGGAAAAGCGGGTTGAAAAGTGCGCTCCAGTGAGAATGGCTCACCACAATGCTTGGCGGAGGGATGAGTCCGGCCGTTTGGAGCAGTGACGTGGCAATGCACACACAGTAGGCTCCGGAAGAGCCAAGGCCGACACAGCTGGGCAGTTTGAATCGGACCGTCGCTTTGACAGCAAGAAGATCTCTGGAAGTGGCGAACAAATAGGACAGGGATATTATCGTTGTATTTCAAACTGAGAGTGCGGCGCACTTTTTTCCGAACGACACTCCGCGATATCTCGCCACGAGCGAAAGCGCCTTTCAGGCCTGAAACTGTAATTTTTATTGCGAATTTTCACTTTTTTCATTGATTTTCTACCGATTTCTCGCGTTTTTCCGCATTTCTTTGCATAAAAATCATAAAATATGATCATTTCGGTGTATATCGGTAGAAAATCAATGAAAAAAGTGAAAATTCGCAATAAAAAATTACAGTATCAGGCCTGAAAGGCGCTTTCGCTCGTGGCGAGATATCGCGGAGTGTCGTTCGGAAAAAAGTGCGCCGCACTCTCAGTTTGAAATACAACGATAATAGGGTTTTTCGCAAATTTTGATTTTTGAAAATTGAAAATCGCTGTATATAAAAATTTTTTAAAAATTTGTATTTTTTCTCATTTTGAAAATTCGCTCCATTGCGAAACAATTTTCCATTTCGCAATGGAGCGCATTTGAATCAATAGAAAACATTTGTAAGGAGTGCTAAAGGAGTTGCTAACGAAATCGGATCATGCACATTCTCACCATTCACAACATCAGCACAATCATAATTTTCAAAAAAAATGGAATAAACTTTCTAACTCTCTGTAAACTTTTCATAAAATCAATAAAAACACACTGTTGAACAGCGGGCGAATCGGCTCGGATGTTGCCGGGAAGCATCATCGGAGTAGGTGTTGACGAGGGCGTCGGAGTCGACGGGAACGTGGGCGGGGCCTGGGAATGGGCTCCAGGAGACGGAAGAGGCGTCAGTGGAGGCACTGGAAGAGACAGGGCGATCTCGGCTTCGGAACGTTCCGATTGGGATCCGGATTTGGCAGAGGAGCCGCCCATGACCGAGAGATTCGTGCGATGGAGGCCTTCGGGAAGGGGCGGTGGGGCGAATCCGCGGGCGAGACGGCAGAGACCACTGCAACGACAAATGAGCACACGAATCACTAGGGGAGATTGGATTATTGATTGATAAAAGTGATAAGAATGTCCATGGTGGACGACATTCACAAAGAGAGAGTTAGAGTTAGTGTCAAAGAGGGCCATTCCGATACGGGCGGGAGACGAATTTTGCAAAAAAATTTTAGAAAAATGGGAAAAAATTGGGTAGCATTCAAGATAATCTATTTCCGTAGCTTGATAAAGAAAATTATGAAAAAAAATTCCATAAAATTTTTTTTTGAAAATTTCAAAAATTAAAAATTAAATTATTTTTTCCAATTTCACCAAAACAAAAAATAGAATCACTACACACTAATGACACAGTAAGCGTGATAATTCTAAAAAATCATATCAATTTTTGCTAAAAATGTGAAAAAGCGTTCAAAAATTGTGTTGGAACCAAGGATTTTGAAGAATTTTTAAAAGTTTGAGAAAGTGATTTTCTCAAAAATTGAAAGTAAAAAAAGTAAAAAAAGCGAACCTCTTGCGATGAGCAACTCCGAGCAGGAGGTACCAGAATGCGAGAATGGCCAAGTGCTGCACACCGCACTGATCCTCGCAAGAGCCCGACAGCTTGCGGGCGATCGGAACCAGCACTTCCAGCGACGGCGGCTGATCCTCCTCGATGGGGTACTCGGCGGCGAGACGGTCCGCGGCCTTCAGAAGATCCTTCAGCATCCACGTCTTCTCGACGCCGAGATCCGGAAGCGACAAGTAGATGCGACCGTCGGCAGACGTGTACAGCGAGACGTACGTGCGCAGGTCGATCGAACCGGCGATCGCTGTCTGAAAAGAATGGAAATGTAGAATAAGGGCAACGGAAACAATATGCTCACCCTTCCGTAAACGACGGCATGCTCTCCGAAGAGAATAATCTTTCCTGGGGCCGAGACGAACAGTCCGCCGTGTTGCGACGTCGTGTTCCGATGCATTGGCGACGCCGACGCGGACACCGACGAGCCGGCGCGAGACGTGCTTCCCGACGGTGAATCCAGGGCTGGAAACGGGAGAAATTATGATTGGAAAAAGGAAGGAGGGGATTTGTCATAGTTTTTACAACTCTCATGTTCGCAAATTTCGAAAACTTTTTTGAAAAAGGTGCGAACGGAGGTGGAGACGGGGGAAACGCAAACATTTGCAAACCGGCGACAATTGGCGTCATTGCGAAATGAAACGGGGAGGGGGCAGAAATCGAGACAACAAACAGTACAGAGAATGCGAAAAGAACACGAAACAGATATCCGATGGAAAATGACACAGTGTAGTTTGCAAAGACAAACTGGGAATCATTCGAATCAAAACTTTCTGAAAATCCAAAAATGGGTCTCGCAGCGAAAAAACTAAAACTGCCAAAGTACGGTTGTTTCAAAGAGAAAACTGAACTTTTCTGCGAGGTTTTGTTCCCTAAACGAAAATTTGACCTAATTCGTCACTTTTTGAAACAATTTTGTACCGAGTTGGTCTAAAAACGTCATTGCTGGTTGAAGGATCATTGGAACTAATGGAACTAATTCTTGATTTGAATATTTTTTTGTGACCCATTAATTTTCGGATAGTCAGAAATATCCTGAATTCTGCATTCTCAGCTTTCCAGAAGTTTCCAAATTTGCAGCTAAAAAAAGAAAAAAAATGGGGGGAAACTTTCGTGAAGACAAGACGAAGGCCGATGGAAGGAAGACGAGGGGACTCTTCTCTAAGAAAAGCAGCAAAAAAACGAAGAGCGATTAGGGAAGAAAAGAGGCGAAAAACCGGGGGCCTCGGAAGCTGGGGGCCGAGAGGGAAAAAAACGGAAAAACCCCCCGGAGAGACGAGAGAGACCCGGAGACGCAGAGACAGGAGACGGGCGGTGGCGAGAAAAAGAGATAGAACGAGGGCGTGATGAACACTTTTTCGGCAGAAGAAATGAATACTTTTGACAATGAGATAAGAATCTCGCTTTTTGGGACAAACTCAGGGTTTTTGGAGTGGTGGACAGAAAATGGAACGATAAACAAAAAAGAGAGAGATAAGATCAGATGGAATCACGAGTTTTTGATCGAGATTTTGATCTGTTTTGGGCCGAAAGTTCCCGGTTTACTGTAGGTGAAACAATAATATTGTTTTTAAAGTTTCCATAGATTTTTATAAAATTCTCATGTTTCCTAATAGATTTTTTGAATTTAAGTTTTAAAAAAATACAAAAAAACAAATTACCAGTTCCATTTTTTTTGAGTTTCAAAAAAAGTTACACAATTTTTTTCGTTTATTCTATTATTAGATTCCGTATTATTGTCGTCCCATTGCAAGTCACCTGGTGGGTCTCGCCACGAAAATGGTTTCTGGCTGAAATACGGCTTCTGCACAAGGTTTTGACACTTTTTCTGATGAAAATGGGTTAGATGACGTGAATTCAATAGTTTCCAGCCAAATTTCAGCAGTTTCCACTGAATTTTTTTGAGAAAACAAGGTGCTTTTGGGAAAAAGCGGCAAAATACTCAAAAATGCATGTTTTTGTACTGAAAATTGGTGGAAACTGCTAGAATTTGGTTGGAAATGATTGATATCATGTCAATTTACCCATTTTCATCATACAAAGTGTTAAAACCTTGTCCTGAAGCCGTATTACAGTCAGAAACCATTTTCGTGGCAAGACCCAACAGGTGAATCGCCGCGGGACGGCAATAATACCTGTCAAAGGTCGAATTCGGATTATGACGGATTTGACCGGATTTTGGCAACATTTTGGAAAAAATAGTGTTGAATGATCAGTTCAAATTCAAAATTTCATAACAAAAAACCACAAGGTTAGTACAACACTCACAATCACTAGGCACTGTAAGGACCAACGGTTCGGGCTTTTCGGGCTTTTTGGGCTCGGGCTCCACCAGCTCCACCAGCTCCACGGGCTCCTGCTCATTCTGGAGCTCCACTGGCTCCAGAATCTCGACAGCCAACTCCTTTTCGACCAATCTCTTCTCAACAGACACCTCCTTGCGAATGACTCGTTCCTTGCCGTTGGCATCAATCTCATGAACAACTTCCCCGCATACCGTAACCTCGGACTCCTCTTCCACAACCATTTCTACAATTAACGACACTCCGAAATAACGGACAGCACAAGACAAAACTAAGACGAAGTGAAAGAGAAAGAAGAAGAAGATCCCGTGGAATTCATGCAAACCGAGGCAGAGAAACCTTGTGAGAATATGCCCGGGGCCCGCGTTTAAATATGCACAAAATCGCATTTTTCGCGCCGGCCCCCACGACCCAAAACTTTCTCTCTCTCTCTTTTTTGAAGAAGAAGGAGAAGACTTTGTCAAAAGGAGGAATACTCGAAGAAGAAGAAGAAGAAGAAGACGTGAATAAGGTTAGAAGAGAGCAGATTCTATTCGAGAGAAGACGTCAGGAAAACGAAGATAAAGTTGAATTTTTTGCCGTGTGTGCGGGGGTTTTTTCGGGACGAAGACGATGCTCGTCTTTTATTGGAAAATTGGAAAACGAGATGGGAATGGAGAGAGAGGGAGAGTGGGCGGGAGAGACAGATTTTTCAAAAATTTGAAAATTTCAGAAAGAGCTCTCAGGTTACGTAGGTGATTCTTATCACAAACATGTTTAGACCTCAAAAAACCTATTTTTTAGAACATTTCCAGGTTACTGTAACCTGTACCCAAGGTTAATTCTTTCAAAGTTCAGAAACCCTACAGTAACCCAAAAGTAAGACCTAGACACTTTAACAAATCGAAAAACCAAGAAGAGCCCGTCTTTTCAAAAGACACAAAATAATCCGAAAACTCCACAAAACCGAACTTTTTGCTGTTCAAATTCCGACAAACTCGTCGTTTTATTTATTTATACCTCGCCCCTTACTCGATCACCTCTTATCAGCTCTTATCACTCGAACATTTTTGTCCTGGAGACGACGATTCGTGACGCAATTCCAATTGAAATGCGTAAGAGAAGACGAAGAAGAAGAAAATATTTGGAAGGCCGAAACGAAACATGTGGAATTGGCTGGTGGGAGTCATAAAAAGGTTCTCAACTTTCATGATGAAGTATAAAGAAACCACATGGTTTAGTGTGTATCTTTCCCAATTGTTATGCTTCTCGGTGGAGCGAGTTTGCAACAGGATCGAATTCGAGCGAAGAAGAAGACGAATGAAAAATGATATGTATTATGTCGAGAAGTCGAGAAGTTTTCTCACGAATCTCCAAGTTTTCGGGAAACTTCAAGGAAACCTAGTCTTCTGGAGACTTTTGAAGAATTCATCTGATAAAAGTCCCATGGAACTCGTAAAAGATTAGAATCTTCTGAATTGCCTTCTAGAATCAAGATTCGAGAACGAGAGTGAAAAATCTTCAGAATCCATTTTCAAGATTTCTTTCAATTATTTGATTTTTTTTTCAAAGAAAATCTATTTGAGAAACGTTTTCGAAGTTTGGCAAGATTTTGACAAAATTACTTATTCATATGCAAGGCAACATTTGCTCAAACGTTTTTGAAAATCCGTAAGGTTCCACACCGGAAAAATCTCCAGAATCGTCATCCAATCAGAATCCTAATCGGTGCTCCTCCAAAAGAAAAACCCACTTACGAAACTACGAAAATCTGTGCTGCTAGCTAGTCAAAACAATCGGACGACTCGTCTAAACAGCCAATCAACGTCGGCGAAGAAGAAGAAGAAGAAGACGAAAAGTAAGCGTCGGAAAATGAGGGGCACACATACACACGAAATAAGCCGTGCGCGGGAAGAAACGGTCGGGGGCGTTGTGTGGGCCTAAGTCAATCCGAAATTGTTTTCCACCTTTTCGCTCGCTCTTTTCCATCCATCCATTCTTCTGGAGATATTTCACATCATTTCACCGTGTGCCCGCAGGGGCCCTTCTTTTCGAAACGACTCGCGGCGCAAAAACCGACCGAAAACGGGCGCGCGGCAGCGAAAAAAAGCGATTAGAGAGTGCCGCGCGGGCGCACAAAACGAGGCGAAAAGGAGCGGATTAGGACTAGGAAAACGGGGGCAAAAAAGGAAAAAGGGGGGCAACGAGGAGCGGGACGACGACGGGAAACCAGCCGAAAATGTGTGGAGGAGGAAATGGCCAAAATATAGTGTAGAAGAAGCCTTTAGATGAGGTATATATATACGAGTTGGGCTGGAAGCTCTCTCCATGAACCGATTCTGTTTCGGCACTGAAAAATCTTCGAAATATCGGAAATGATGCGTTCCCGCGATTTTCCGATTTTTAAAACAGTTCAGCGGCGGTTTTGCATAAATATCATAAATTTTAACATTTTTGCACGAGTTTGAAACTTTCCGATAAGTTGGAAAGAGCATTACAGGTTAAACTACACTGTTTGCACTTTGAATGGGAAAAGGTTGCGACATTTTGAGAAGAATTTAATATTTTGTGATAATTTTAGGTGAACTTACAGTTTTCCGAAGAAATTCGAAGTTTTCGGGCGCCTTGGATGTGGAAAGTGATGAGAAACGAGAGAAAATGGCGACGAAAATGAAGCGATTGTGAGAAATTCGCGGCAACTACAGTACCCGTAGTTTAAAGGCGCATAGCGAAATTTCAACAAGATTGCAGGTCTAGGAATTTGATATTTTTGTTTTTTGGTGATTTGGAGGAAATTTTCGGAGGAAATTTTGATGACTTTTTGGTAAATTTAGGTAGCTGAGATGGATAAAACGGTTTGCAGCAAGTTTTCATATCTTTTTCCACCAGAACCAGAAAGAAGGCCGGATTTCCACAGTTTTCTTTGATTTGTTTCGTTTTTTTTACTTTTTCAAAAAATCCTTGGCTACACATACCTTGATCGGCTCCAATGACCACCATGAGACTATATCTTGGCTGCTTGTGCTTGTGTCTCTATTCCTTTCGCCGTCTACGTCTCTCCACTCTCCACACTGTCTCGCTGGCTGTGGCACGGCGGACGCGTGTTCGCGTGTGTGTGTGTGCTGCAAACCGAGGAGAAAATTGAATAAAATTCAGAAGAATAGACGAGAGAATTGAAAAGAAACGAGGCGATGACGAGACGAATTTATGAGGTGTGCAGCGGGAATTTAACAAGAATTTGATGGGGAAAAAATGAAAAAAAAATGAAAATTGGGGAAAATGACGTTGGGAAAAGAGGACCTAATTCCCGGTTTTTTGAAGGAAACTGTAGGGAAATTGGAGGGAATTTTGAAAATTTGAGCCAATTTGAATAAATCGTGGTGAGACCCAAAAAGGAATATTTTGAAAACTTCATTCAAATTTTGCACCTGAACATGAGCAAAAAAGTCACTTTTCAATGAGCAATTCCGAGCAAAAAAGTGCTCAAATTTCATGGTAAAAATTTTGAAAAAATTTAAAAAAATGTTCAGAGAACAGGAAAAGTTTTAAATTCTCCAGAACAGAACTTTTGAACTTGATAAGCTGATAAGCCATCTAATCAGTAGTGACCTCGTCAAAAAAGAGACTTAGAGAACTTGAAAGTGTGAAGATCTCTTTGGCTCATCATCATCATCATCATCATAGGTGGGCGGCGGCGGCTCGTCTCGTTCTTTTCCGTTTCGTTCTTCTTCCCGGAGAAATGGAGGGAAAGAAGAAGAAGAAGAAGCCTGGAGGAGGCAGCACGAACCAATAAATAAAACACCTGTCTTCTCTTTTTTCGCTTTGTTTTTTTTTCTTCTTCGCTTTTTCTCTTGGGGGATGGAATATGGAGGGGAGGCGAATAATGTGAGTGTTATTCTTGTTTGAACAAAGATTCGTCGAGATGTTTCACGAGAGATAAATCTCAAAGTTTCACGTGAAATTGACCTAGAAACCGAGACATCTGAAAATCAGAAAAAAGAAAGGAATAACATCTGAATTCCAAGTTCGCTCTTGGCTGAGTCGCTACCCAGCGAAATGGGTCTCGCAACGAAAGCAAAAATCGTAATCCATTCGTCCCGTTTTTTAATTAATTTTTGAAAATCCTACGAAAAGTGTGCATTCTGGCATCGCGGTGTTTGCGGAGTGCGCACCGTAGTTTGAAAGAAAATACGAAAATGTCTGAGAAGTAAACTGAATTCAACTGGAAAAGCTACAAAACCAGGATATTTTCAAAAATTTTTAAGTTTTGAATATTTCTCAACCGGTCAGGATCAATTTTTCAGAAAAATCCAAAAATTTTCATAATTGAAAATTTGAATTGCCGCTAAAAGAAATTAATTAGCGATAGAGCGCGCTAGCTGACTCGGTACGCTTCAACACGCCGTGGTAGATGACCTGTATGTCAACGTCATCTATATTTAAACGTGGCCTAAACGTGACATCAAGCTTACAACGTTTGACCTGAACTTGACCTAAATGTTCGATGTCGTGACCTAGAAAACACAAAACCGGTTCCGATGAAACTCAGTCTACCCTAAAAAGGACAAAAACACATTCAGACTAATCAGATCATCTGAAACTTGAAAAGTCGAGAAAACCTGACATTAGTCATAATCGTGAGTGGGAAGAAAAATGGGGAAATGACTCATAAAAAAGAGAAACAATTTCCGAATATAAACTTGATATAAGCTCCAGGAAATGTTTATGAAATTAGATTCCCAAATCAGTTTATAAAAAGGGAAAGAAAGAAGCTTCTGAAACAAAAAAAAGTGATGGCTGGGGGGAGGAGGGACCCTAGAAGGCGTGGTAGGCTGCGTGCTTGTGCATGTGTGCCCGAGCGCGCGCGGCAAATTGTGCAATCAAAACTTTGGCGGGAAAACGAAGAGAAGAAGCGAGAGGGGGCGCCAAGTGCACATCTCTCTCTGTGTCTCTGTCCCTGTCTCTGAGCCACCAGGAGCCCTTTCCGGCCGCTTCTTCTTCTTCTTCTGCTGCTCCGAGGGTCCCCTGTGACGTCACAGTGTGTGTGTAAGAGCCCCCCTTCTTGCTCCTTTTCTTCTTCTTCTTCTTCCACCAAAAACTTTCTTTCCTGGAGGAGACGACACGACTCTTCATTCCTTGAATTGGAAGAGATGTGTGTGAAGAAGAAAAAGAAGGAAAAGAAGGAGGAAAGGGCGGATATGGATTAGGAATTACGGGGGTACGGGGGCGATCCGAAGGACTTTTAGATGACGTGGACCATATGGATCCTTCTGGAGGTTGAAGATCGAAAAATGCTTCTTTTTCACTGATCTTCCTCTAAATAGAATTAAAATTCGTTAATTGTATCAAATTTTCATTAAATTATCGAAATTTTGTTCAAGTTGCTGATTTTCAGACGACGTGGGACTTCTGAACAAGGTTTTTTGACTTTTTTTGATGAAAATGAGTACAAAAGAATGCTTTCAATCATTTCCAACCAAATTCCAGCAGTTTCCACCAATTTTCAGTACATAAACATGCATTTTCGGGTATTTTGCCGCTTTTTACCAAAAACACCTCATTTTCACAAAAAATCGCTGAAAACTGCTGGAATTTGGCTGGAAATGATCGAATTCTTGTTATTTTACCCGTTTTCATCATAAAAAGTGTCAAAACCTTGTCCAGATGCCGTATTTCAGCCAAGAACCAATTTCGTGGCGAGACCCAACAGGTGACTCGTAAGTGAAGGACCCTAGAACCTTCTGAATCCAAAACACATCAGAATCCATTTTTCCAGACATCCAAACCCCAGAATTATCACCTCCAAGTCCATTTTTCTGAAAGACACCAAAATGAGAGGCTTTCTAGCAAATTCTAGGGTTTCAGCTCAACGGAAAAGAAGGCTTGTCTTTTCCTTTTTTCTCAACAAAACCCTTCCAGAAGGAAAAGAGGGAGGAATCAATAATGTTTCGACTAGAATGTTCTGGGAGAACTTTGAAGGTTCCTTACACAATCCGATCAGTGATCACAGCGGGGGTCAATGTCGTAAATACGTCATGGATATGAAGCACAGATCGGATTTCGGAAGTTCACCGGATTCAAATTCAAAAATTCTGGATTTCACAAACATTGGACGGATAAACCCTTTGAACCCAAATGTTCCAGACCAATTGTTTTCTGATTTTGTCTGAATTTCGGGCGAATTTGAAAAAGAACTTCAGTAAAACATGTCAAATATTGCCTAGGGTCCCTCAGAAAATCGAAAAAGTTGCCAATGAAAAGGTCAAATCGTGGCATCCGTCAGGCGGCTCTCGGAGCCAAATGAACAATAAAAGCTTCGTCTTCTCCCCCTTCTCACTTCACACTTTCTCACCTGTTTTGCCCCGTTCGGAGACGCAGATGCATCTATCATCCGGATATTCGGATCAGAGAGATGGGAGAGAGAAAGAGATTGATGAGGTGTGTGTGGCTTCTCCATTTTCAGAGAGACACATATTTATGAGATGAGATTAGCCGTTTTTTAGTCGTTGACGAGGTGAGGGAGGAAGTGTATAGCTGCGAATTGCAAATGCGCCCTACTGAAAAGAAGCGGGAATTTGAAGAGTTGAAAATAGTACTATTATCGTTGCAACTCTAAACTGCCGCTCTCATTCAAAATTTCAAATTGGCGCGCACGATATCTCGCAGCGAAAACTACAGTAAGATTTTCATTGTTCAGTGCTTTTGGGCTTTTTTCGAGTTTTTTTTCGCATTATTGCTTTTTTTCGCATTTTCTGACAATAATTCATTCAAAAATAGCCGGAACACACTGAAAAATGCACGTCTTACTGTAGCTTTCGCTGCGAGATATCGTGCGCGCCAATTTGAAATTTTGAATGCGAGTTTTGAAGTTTTGAAATACAACGATAATAGTTGGCCATTTAAATTTGGCGCCCAACCAAGTCACCATGTATTCCGCCATCGCCGCAAGTCAGGATTTCAAAAACTTTCAAAAAACGTCAGTGCAGTAGAGCGAATTTGCAACATTCTCAATTTCATGAATTTCCAGAATTTTCGAAAAAAAAGGAATTCAATATCTCTTTTTCTAAAAAACGTCTCTTTTTTCCGGAAATTCTTCCGCAAAAACAAGTCTTCTGGGCTAAGCCTCCATGGGATCTAAACATGTCAGTTTGAAACGTGTGAGAAAAAATGACAAGTTAAATCTCCCGCTCTTTTTCTATTTTCCGAGACTTTTTTCGGGGGGGAAGTTTCTTTGTTTTAGCCGAAGAAGTCTATGAATTATTCATATTGTTGAGCAGCCAAGCGGATGAAATTTCAGAAGACAAAAATAAGGAGAAGTTTGGCTGCAGAGAAGGAAAAGCAAAGTTGCTCCACTGGACAACCTAATTCTTATCAGTCTAGACTTTTCCGTGATAAAGATACAATTTATAGTTTCCGTTCATCCCTTAAAACATGTTTTTTTTTCAAAAAAACTAAAAAACTAAAATAAAAAAGAGGGGAAAAGTAGTGAGAAAAGAACGGCCGGCGGTCCCCCCGGACACAGACGAGAGAGTGTGCGGGGAGCGGAGGGCGCAGACGACACTGCCTGCGTCTCGCGTCTCTCGTGGCTCCAAGTATTATGTACGTGTGGATGCAAACGGGAGAATCCGTGGAAATTATTATTTCGAGACGAGAACAGGTGGAAATCGAGTGGGACATACGTCACAAAAGGAAACTTTTTTCAGGTGTTGCGAAATATGAAACTTTCTTTGAAAATTTTGAGGAAAAGTTGAAATTTGCAGTGTAAACGCGCTCTACTGACAGCCGTCGTGAACAGAACTAGCGGGAATTCAAAATTTTGAAACCTCTCGAGAAAAAAATGACCCTGAAAGGCAAAATTTCAAATTTACCGCCATTACAGTAGGGCGCGTTTGAGTAGAAAATAGTAAACATTCAAAAATTTATGATAGTATTTTGAGCTTCTTTCTTTTCCGAAAGAGTATTTTGAGTGAGCCGGAGCAAAATGACAAATCGGTGTGTGTTGGCGTAAAAAACGGAGACAAAATGACAACAGGAGGCACACGTTATGACGCCATGACTCCGAGAGAGTATTTTGGGAAAAAGGGATGGGATGTTGTGATAAAAGAGAGAGAGATTCGGGGGAGGAGATAACACCCAGTGATAACAGAGATATCAACACAAAAAACGACGGGAAAGTGGAAAAGTGACGGGTTTTTCAGATTTTTAAAAATTTCGAACATTTCTATGATGAAAGTTATTATTGTTGCATCTGGAAACTGCCGCTCGCATTCAAAATTTCAAATTGGCGCGCATGATATCTCGCAGCGAAAACTAAAGTAAGATTTTCACTTTTCAGTGTTTTCCCTGTTTTTGAACGCATTATTGCTTTTTTTCGCATTTTCTGACAACAATTCACTCAAAAATAGCCCAAAAACACTGAAAAATGCACGTCTTACTGTAGTTTTCGCTGCGAGATATCGTGCGCGCCAATTAGAAATTTTGAGTTCTAACTGCAGTTTGCAGTTACAAAAATAACAGAAAGAGTCACAAAATTTGAATTCCAATGCAATTGCGCTCTACCGTACAAAAACTTGAAATTCCAAAAATTGAAAATTGCGGTCGTCGGTTTTCTAGGTCATTTGCACAAAGTTTCGCAAATTCAAAGTTCCCGCCAGTTTCATAATCAGTGGAGCGCATTTACAACTTCTTATAATCCAGAATTTTCAAATTCGCCGCCTTTCAGGGCCCTAACCAAAAACAGCCAACATATAAAAATGCATAAATCTTCTCGTATAACTGATCGGAAACGAAGCTCTTTCTCTCTCTCTTTCGGCCAGGAACTTCTCCGATTTCACATCTCCACTCGCCGTTTCTTTCGTTGCTGAGGTGCGTTGCGGTCGCGTCGCGGTTGTCTCGGAACAAGAAACAAGTTGTTTTGTTTCGATATATTCTTCAATCCGAGAGAGTTGGCTCGATTCGGGCGCCCCGGAATAATATTCCCCAAGGGATCGGTTTTCCTCTTAAACTCACTGAGAAGCGAGATGAGGTTTACTGGTTTACTAGTCTCGAAAAAATGGGAGAAAAAGGGAAAAAATGGGGGGAAACGGGGGACAAAACATAACACTTACTTATGTGCGCTCGTCCGGAACAACACTGAACAAGCGAAAAAACGGGTGGAAGGGGATGGAAAGGGGGACGAGCCTAGCTGCTTTATTGGAATGAGAATCTGATAAAAGGGCTGATAAAAATCTGGAACATTTGACAATTGATTATCTTCTTCGTTTGACTCTGAGATACAGTGCGAGGAAGGCGAGGAATCGGAACACGAAGATCATGAGGGACATGACGCCGATGTCGATCCAGAAGTTGGACGGTTTGAAGCTGAGCTCCGAGAGCACTTCAGTGCCGTTCCGGACACAGTGCTGGGTTGACAGCGAACAGTCTGAAAAATAGATATTATCTTTGTATCTCAAAACTGCCGCTAGCATTCGAAATTGCGAATTGGCGCGCACGATATCTCGCAGCGAAAACTACAGTAAGACGAGCAATTTTCAGTGTATTTAGGCTGTTTTTGAGTGAATTGTTGTCAGAAAATGCGAAAAATGCAATAATGCATTCAGAAACAGTCGGAAAACTTCAAAAATTGCCGGAAAACACTGAAAAATGCACGTCTTACTGTAGTTTTCGCTGCGAGATATCGTGCGCGCCAATTTGAAAATTTGAATCCAGATGCACGGATAACAGAATCTTATTTGTTTTTTTCAAATTCACCTGGAATCTCGTCGACATGGGTCCACTGACTGATCGCCACCGCTTCATATCCGTATCCAAAATAGGAAAGGTACTTCATCGGAACGAAATACCACTGGAGAGTGTCCTGATTGATGAAGAATCCTCCGAACGCCATCATGGGCGTCACGAAGATGGGCATGATGGCGACGGCGAGGTTGACTGTTCCGAAGACACAACTGAACATGTATCCGATGGAAATGGCAATGTTCTGGACGAGGAATCCGACGAGCATGTAGATGAGGAACGAGTCGAGGATCGGGACGAGACCAGACATCCAGTAGAGGATTGCGGTGAAGATGACTGCTGAGATGGAGTAGGAGGGCAGTTCGGCGAGGTTTTTGGCGAGGAAATAGGCAGAGACACGGTACAGACGGGACGATGTTTCGCGGTAGAATGTGTTCATTTCCAGACAGAAGTGCTGCAAAAATAGGGGGAATTTGAAGTTTATATTAGAGGAGTCCCGCGACTATGGGTCTCGCCACGAAAATGATTCTTGGCTGAAGAACGGCTTCTGGACATGTTTTTTTTTGGCTTTTTATGATTAAAACGGGTAAAAAGGTATGTTTTCAATCATTTCCAACCAAATTCCAGCAATTTCCACCAATTTTCAGTACAAAAACATAAATTTTTGGGTATTTTGCCGCTTTTTACCAAAAAACACCTCATTTTCACTAAAAATCGGTGGAAACTGCTGAAATTTGGTTGGAAATCATTGATTTCACCTAATTTTACCAGTTTTCATCAGAAAAAGTGTCGAAACCTTGTCCAGAAGCCGTCAGAAACCATTTTCGTGGCGAGACCCACCAGGTGGGACGGCAATAATAGAGAAATGTGCACTGACATGAACAACACTAAACTGGAACATAAAAGCCATATTGGAGATCATCTGATACAGTGATCCGTTGATATTCATGATTTTCTGTTGATCGATCGGCGAGTTGTTCGTGTAGATCAGGCCGGTCAGCACTGCGATGATCTGGAAATGAAGATGGAATCAGTGGCACAGAAATCGGCTTACAATACTCTGAAAAATCTGAACTTTGAGGAGGGTGGGCTCGCGGAGCACAGTCTTCGATGCTCTCCACGTGAGGGCTCCGATTTGTTGAACGAACGATGCTCCGAACTGGGGCTTCCCGAACTTTGACGCATATCTCCGTCGCCACGCTTCACTATCAGCACGATTTCCTGAAAGAAGGGAGGCGCGTTGCGGTCGCGTCGCGGTTCCTTACTCTCGTCAATTTCCCTTCCACTCGATGTTCTGAACACTTCTTTTCCGGTCTCCGAGAACTTGAACGTGTTGCAGATCTTCGCAATTTGAGCTTTCTTGGCCACTTCTTCACGGGAGTCCCTGACTGATAAGGTTGATAAGTAGTGATCCGAAGGGTTGAAGTTCATCGGAATCGGCATCTGAAGCTCCGCCCACATCTTCTCGGCTTGTGGTTGGTCACCACAGAATGCGACACGGCCGTCGACCATCATGTAGATGCTGGAAACAACGAAAGTACTATAGCATTTGGATCATTTAGAAAAATGTACATATTTTTTACTTCAAGAACTCAAGAGGGGTTCCTACCTATCAAAAAGTGCAAAAACCTGTGACGACGGCTGATGAATAGTCACCAGAATAGTCATATTCCTGGATTTTGCCAGTTTCTTGAGCACACAAATCACTTGATAAGCCAGAAATGAATCCAATCCAGAGGTGGGCTCATCGCAGATCAGAATCGGTGGAGACGTCAGAACCTGATAAGATCAGTGATAAGGATTTCAGAAGAGGTACAGTACCTCACTGGCAAACGCCAATCGCTTTTTCTCGCCTCCCGAAAGACCTTTTCGAGTTCTCGTTCCGATGATCGAATTGGCGATCTTCTCGAGTCCAAGCTGAAAAAACCCGGTGCGTTGCGGTCGCGTCGCGGTTCACCCACATCACGCATCACTTCCTTGACCCGTCTTCGCTGCTCCTTCTTGTCGTATTCGTTGCCCATCTTGAGTTTGGCCATGAATTCGAGGTGTTCCTCGACTGTGAGACTTCCGATGAAACAGTCGTCTTGCTGGACGTAGGCACACACTTGGCGCATGTAGGAACGCTCGGCACGGATTCCATTGACCTGGAAAAAGGGGTACAGTAATTTAGGAAAGAAGGAAAAGACTGGGGGTACTGTAGGTCGGAAAGATAAACGAAAGGACTGGGGATTACTGTAGGCGCCGAAGTCTCTAGGGTTACTGTAGTCAGATCAGAAAAATAGTTACAGTAACCTGCGTTTTCCAAATAGGTTACTGTAGCTAACGATAGTTAGAAATGGAGGAAATTGACAAGATTACTGTAGATACCGTAATCTCAAAAGTTTCATTTTATGAATACTGTAGCTAGGTCGCAAGACAAAAAGTGTATTTAGGTACCATAACCCTAATTCAGAAGCAACTTCTCACAAATACAGTAATCTGATAAGCGATAGATTACTGTAGTTCAGCTTCTCTAGCCTTATCACAGTATCACTCATGCTACTTGATCACTGATGCCTATGAAATCATTGTGAACTACTTGACAAAGCGATTACTGTACCTAGAGTACTGTCAAAGTTCAGTTCGAACGACCTACAGTAAGCCACGTGAATAACAACCACCTCTGATGATAATTAAGATCACAGTCACAAAGTGGGAGAAGAAGAGACAACATCAGAAGACGTTAATCAGAAGACCGAGAAGACGAATGACTTGGCGGGTGATGACTATTGCATAAGCCAGCGATCAGCAGGTTCCTGTTGGAAAAGAGAACGAGCACAACGGTGTGATAGCTGATAACTGATAAGTTGCATCAGAAAAGGTGAAGCTCTACAATAACTCGGAAGGTACTGGGATTACTGTAAGTAGTCTGGACCTACAGTAACCCCGATAAACCGGAAAACCTTTCGGATCAGCTCAAAGAACCATCAAACGTCAGTTTCTGATCCAAACTGGATTATTGTCCAGCTACAGTAACCCCCAGTGGATTACTGTAGGTAAGCACAAGAATGTGTGTCCGAAACAGTGTCCTGTTGTACCCAAACGGACCCCGATTTCACGTGAACCCACGTGATAACGGAGATGATATTTGCGACGACTTTTGCAGGATGATATCCGTCTTATCACTTTGTCACTTCCAGTTCCTTATCACTTGGCCTTTTTTCAGATCAATTTTCCCAATTTTCAAGTCGAACACTTCCTAAAAGAACGCGGAAAAACATCACAACTTTTTACACTCGTCGATCAGTCGGCCAGTCCTTATCACTTTATCAGTCCGCATGTTTTCATCGTGTTATCGATTAGTTGGACCCACCGGTTCAAACTATAAACGTTCTTTGAATTCGACTTTGATCCCGCGCGACCTTCTGCGCATTTTATCGCTTTCTCGACAATTTTCGGTCCGAATTTCGGGGAAATTTCGGGTGGAAAACAACAGTTGTCAGTTGCGTACTTTACACTTCTTATCACTGATCAGTTGAGGAGGAAGAGACGAATTGTAAAGTGTTATCAGCTTATCAGCTGAAGTTACAAAGCTTTTTTGAAAATGGGGTATTAGAGTTGCTGTACTATCAAATTTTCCGAAATTTTATTTCTGAACTAACATTTTTGAAAATATTGAAAAATTTTATTTTTTCGAAAAATAAAAATGAAAATTTCTTTTTTTTTTTGAGAAATTTCATAAAATTGTTTCCCTACCTTTTCTATACCCCAAAAGCAAATCCGCCCCACTGCACAGCACCCATACCCCTAATCACCTTATCACTGATTTCCAATCAACCGAAAGGAAGTGTACTGTGGTCCATTTGGGTCGAACTTTGTGTGGGGGGACACGCCATCACAACCTGCCCCTTCCAACGTCAATTGTCATCAAAAATGTGTCTCTCTCTCACAAGACGGTCTTCCCCAAGACTCCGCCCACTTGTAATTATCATCATCCCCCTTCTTCTCCTTCATCGTTCTCCACACTTGTCACTTTAGCACTTCCTATTCATGAGGTGGCGATTTTTAGAAAACTTAGCAATTTTGTTTTGAATTTCCATTAAATTTCTTGAAGAATAGTTGAATTTGAAAATTTTAACTTGACATTGAAAAAAAAGGAAAAAAATTTATTTTACAAGTTAACTTTCTATTTGTCTGCTTTTGGTACTATCCGGAATTCCAAAAAAATCTAATTATTTTCTCAATGGCGCGCAATTGCACTCACCGTATTTCCCAATTCCAAAACACAAACTCATATCAATCTTCTCTGTTTTTTTTCGGAAAATGTTGCAAAATCTAGATTTTCGACTACAGTTTAGTGTGTCCAATTAGTGTGCCGCGTCGATCAGAAAATCGAGCAAAATTCGATTCGATTCAGATTCGATTGAAGTCGAATATGTTCGAGTTGAA
>LR539418.1:1853-38387 GCA_900536315.3 Caenorhabditis becei | reverse complement strand
GATGAAAGTCGATTAATCGACTCAAAAAACAAGCAAGTTGATCGAAATAATCGAATTTTAAAAAATCGACGCGGCACACTATGTCCAATAGGTGAAAGATAAACGCAATGTCGAAAAAATGCTACAGTAACCCAATCGATAATTTTTTCCAAAAATCTTTTTAAAATCCAAAAAAAAAGATTTTTTTTTCTAATTTTTTACTTCATTTTTCTCTTGTCAAATTCTCTCTATTTTTTCGGAAAATGATTCAAATTTTTCTCATTACTTTTTCTCAAAATATACATTTTCAGATTCGTAAAAATGTCGTCTGAACCGTCCACCTCATCTGTCTACCTTCCCGTCTGGCCTTCTCGACGTACCGATGAGAATCTGTATCCCAACGGGTTAGTAAATGACGGAAAAAGTCGCACACTTGTCATGCGAAACCAGTCTTTTCTCTTCTCTTTTGCTGATGATTATCATCTCTTTCTTTGTGTCAAAAGGGACGTCCTTTGCTAACCAAAGAAATGAGAGAATGTACCCAAAAGTGGACCTGAGATTCACAAAAACCGGGGAAGAAATAGGAAACGGGAAATTTAAAATTTTTCTTTTAACAGTTGTGAAAAATAGGGAAAGTTCTTGTAACTGTACTTCCAAAACCCTTTCTTGAAAAATTGAAAAAAAAAGTTTGCAATTTTTTTTTTGAAATTAGGTCATTTCCCCTAAATGTTCTGATAACATCTGATGGTTCCGTTGTTGCGAAAAATACGGAAAAATTCGAGAACCGGAGATAACGGATCCAACGGACTAGACAATAGTCACTACTGTCCACGTGGAAACCACGTGTTTGGGTCTTGCAGCGAAAAATGAGGTTTTTTGGAGGTCTGGTGCTTCAAAAAATCTAGGGAATGTTCTAGAAGAAATCGAAATTTCCAGAAGTTCCAAATCCGACGAATTGGTCCTTCACGACTATGGCCTCGAGGAGATCCCAATGCGTTATCACGTCGCCCAGCCATCCGAGGATTACGATCCACAAAACGTTCAAAAACTGGACATCACCCACAATTCGTTCGTGGTTCTCCGTGGTCTGCGCACTTTTTCAAATGTCTCAGTGCTCGACGTTTCGTTCAATTCACTATCATCTCTGCCAGAAGATATCGGAAATTTGACTAATTTGAAGTGAGTTTTAGTGCCTTGAACCCACAGTAACCCTTCGCTTCAGGACCCTAATCGCTCGGAACAACCTTCTGGAACACTTGCCAAAGGCAATGCAGCTTCTTCAGAACATGGAGCACCTCTACCTTTCCGGGAACCGTTTGGCCTACTTGCCACCCGTGGTCATGACTATGAAAAAGTTGAAGACATTGCATCTGGGAGGCAATTTCATCGACCAGCTACCGTACACCATTAGCACATTGGAATCCCTCACAGTACTGTACCTGGGCGGAAACCGTCTTCGTGAGATTCCCGCTTCGGTCGGATGTCTTTATCAGTTGGAGAACCTCGGACTCTGTGATAACGTGCTAGAGACAATTCCATCGACTCTGGGAGATCTTGACTTCTTGGAAACGCTCACTTTGCACAATAACAAGTTGAGGGTGAGTTCCAATGTCTTATCAGTCCCTTATCACCTCCTTATCACTTCCAGACCCTTCCAACTGATATTCTGAACCTTCGACGTCTCCAACAACTCTCCCTTCGTAACAACCCTTTGGTCCATTCTTTCGTTCACAACATGAACTTGTCTCCACCCACTTTGAAGGAATTATCCGGAAGAATGGTCCGTCAGAACATTCATTTGACTCCAAACTTCGAGGAGATTCTGCCGACGTGAGTTGGAAGTGCGCTCTACTGATAATCAATCGGCTATTCCAGAGATCTGGTGGCTTATTTGAATTCCGCTTGTCAATGCGTCAACCCGGAATGCAAAGGTGTCTATTTCGACGCAAGAGTAGAACATGTCAAGTTTGTCGATTTTTGCGGAAAATATCGTGTTCCGTTGATGCAGTTTTTGTGGTGAGTTCGAACTATCCCAACAAGAAAAAACCCGAATCCATTTGCAGCTCTCCCCGTTGTTCCGCCGGTGTCCCTTCAGTCGAATATTCATCTTCTTCTGAATCCGAAGAGGAAATCGAGCCAATCATGAGAAGAGTTTTGCTCGGATAAAGTGGAAAACCTTCCTAGATCTCCCTACAGTAACCGAGGCCGATTTTATAGATCTCCCCATTTATTTTTATGTAAAAAAAATAGATTTTTGATGTTTCTATGTTTTAGTCCCTTTGATGCCTTTCAACTTGCTTTCTTCAATTTTTAATGAATCGATCGATTTGAAAACCATATTTTCTACACTTTCGGACTAAAACTATAGGCCACAATCGGATAAATTCGATAAATCCGACGGGATTAACGAAACCCAAAAAACTGACGAATACTTTGGAAAGACAGCCTTTCGGAAATGAATTCTCGCTTTATTTCTCTGATTTTTCTCATATTTTTGGCTATAATTACTGTAGATGGATATACCAAGGCGCCGAAATTATCGAAAAATACAAAGGTGAAACATGGACTTTGTTGTTTTTAAAAAATATATATTTTGTAGTTCTGTAATGCCAACACATTGTTTTTATCATCATTATCATTATCACAAGACCCCAAAAACCAAATCAACACAATTTCAGAAAACCCAAAACCGTCTGGTCAACTGTCTGACCCCGGTCGACACAGTCCTGGCTGCAAAAACCGCCGATTGCGAGGACAGTGTTTGCGTATCGAGCGCCAAACTTTACGCGCAAAGACGATATCCGCAACAGTACCAGAGTACCGTAGTCCCGTGTATGTCGTCGACAACTACAGTAGCCCCGGTGGCCGAGAATGTCGGAAAGAAGAATGTGAAGAAAGCGACGGACTAATTTGTTCGATTTTCGGAATAAACGCTTACTTTGACACTTCCTTCGGTTTTCACATTTGCCAGATTTCGTTTTGTGAGCACATTTAGTAAAGTTGTCTTGCCGGCTCCACTGGGACCAATTATGGCTGTTACTTCGCCCGGATGGGCCACTCCGAATACTGAAGAACACTTTTTTGAATTACAAAATTCATTTTTTATACCATTATCCAAGATCCGTTTCGATTCTGGAAACTTCTCCAAATCGCTTATTTTCGGCGGGCAACACATTCCGAAAATGTTGCATTTTGTGGAGGATTCTGATTCGGAGGCGTCCTAAAAATCGAATAATTCCAGTTTCTTTTTTTTTATTTTTTAAAAGAAAACTTACGGAGACTGTGATATCATGCCAGGTTAGTAACATTTTTGGACGAAACTCTGGGATCTGAAAAAATGCATCCATTTTTCTTTTTTTTTTTTTGAAAAATTGAAATTTTGTTTTTTACCGGTTTTCCGATGCCCGATACTGTATCCACGACGCTCATTGATTTTATTGAACTCGAAGTTGATGAAGATTCGAGCATTTTGCTGAAAACACCACTTTGAAATCGAGAAAAACAAGAAAATCCGAAAAAATTCAACGAAAAACAGTTAATTTTCAAATTGGCGCCGCGAGTCCGCAAACACCGCGGCGGCAACTCGCGGAATTTGTCGTCACTCGCTACAGTACCTCCCGAAAATGATTTTGATCATTTGAAAACGAGAAAACGACCAGAAACACGGCATAAATGAGTGGAATACACATAAACGGAAAGACAAACAGCAAACAGAATCGATTCATCGGTGTTATCAACCGAATCGATGACGATTGTGCATGTGATAAGTGATTCTTATCATCCAACTCCAACACATCAGCCCACAGTTTCACACTATGACAACCATGGATGATAGTCAAGAGTCAACGTTTTCAATTTCCAAATTCGATCCGTAAGTCAAGAATTCAAGAATCCCCCAACTTGCGCTTTCAGAAATGACGAAGTGTCCCTCAGTCAATACATGTCCGTCCAGGACTGCGAAAGAGAGATTCAGTTCCTGGAACGTGAAATTCGTCAGCAGAAGGAGTCAAGTGCCAATGCAAAAACAGCGATAACTTTCGAACAGTTACGGAAGATTCACTCGTAAGACCGCTCACTTGTACGGCCTCTGTGACCGATCGACTCGTGGCCTCGATAGCTCAGTTGGGAGAGCGTTAGACTGAAGATCTAAAGGTCACCAGTTCGATCCTGGTTCGGGGCAATTCCATTTTTGCGTGACTGATTGAATCGAATGACAATTTCAGGTTGTCCAACATGCTGGGCCCTCACAAAGAAGTGTTCTTCGATAGGATATGCCGAGCAGCTGAAATTCAAAGAGCTTCATTGAAGAATCGACTGAAATCGAACAAAGATGTGATCCATCCAGTTCGAATCATTTATTGTTCTTGTTTTTCTAGAAAATCGAGCCATCAACTCCATTGAGCTTCACTCAAGGCTTCGATTCTCAAAACTCGCTAACATCTGAAAGTCAAAACTTCGTGGTGACTCCCACGACACTCCACAACTTGTTCCAGAACAATCCGGTTGGTGTTTGCAGACTTTCGAAGGTACAGTAACCCGTTTCCAGCGAAAGAACCCTGAAATGTTGGCTCCGATGACTTCTGAAGAAGATCTGATGAGATTTCCGGCGGATAGGCAGTTCGAACTGATGCAAGTCGGATTTTCGTACGATGAGGTCAAGCAGTTGTTGGAAATGTTTGAAAAGTTCAAGAATGACGTACAGGAGATCAATAGACACAGTTTGACTCAGGTATCGATTTATTGATTTATTGATTGATTTATCGATTTTCCGCTTCAGGTCCTCAACCAATTCTGCAATTACATATCAATGTACGCTCCACTGAACATGAAGATGATTTGCTCGGCATTTAACCTTTTGGAGTTGGGAAACTCGATTCACGATGTGAAAAGAGTGATTTTGAAAGCGGTAAGCTCATCGATTTCATTCAGGACAATTATTGATTTTTTGCAGCGCCGCCGTGCGGATTCTGAAGATTCCGACGTTCCGTTCATCAAAAAACAGTGTCAATCGCAGTCTCCGGATCACGATATTCAGAATTCTCCGAATCGAGACGAGCTTTTGCTGGGACTCGATCGATCGCCGCCGAGTGATGATGGAACACAGAAATTATAAATTACCGCATTTTTATTTTTATTTTTTAAACTTTTTTTCAAAAAAAAAATCAAAAAATGTCAAAGTCAGAAAAAACTTTTTTACGTGAAAAAAACACAATTTTCATTGAATATTTTTCACGTGAACTAAAGAAAACCGAAACAAAACAAGGCTGAAACGATGATTACAATCGACATTTGGCAGCGTTTCAATTATTTTGTATTTTGGTTTCAATTGGATGAGACTAGTCGGAGAATGGACCATGATTGTAGTGATCGCAATGCGAAGCGTGTATTAAATCAGTGAGTTTCGGAAAATGCGACGAGTCAGCTGGTGGGTCTCGCAACGAAAATGGTTGTTGGCTGAAATACGGCTTCTTGGCAAGGTTTTAGCAACTTTTTCTGATGAAAATGGGTAAAATAAAGCAAAATCAATCATTTCCAACAAAATTTCAGCAGTACCCACTGATTTTTAGTGAAAATGAGGTTTTTTTGGTAAAAAGCGGAAAAATACCTAGAAAATCCTTGTTTTTGTAGTGAAATTTGGTGGAAACTGCTGGAATTTGGTTGGAAATGGTTGAATTCATGTCATCTAACCCATTTTCCTCAGAAAAAGTGTCAAAATCTTGCCCAGAAGCCGTATTACAGCCAAAAACCATTTTCGTGGCGAGACCCATCAGGTGACTAGCCGCGGGACGGCACTAAATAATAATGTTTTTGCAGTTCTCAGGAAGAACAAAAAGAAAATCGGAATGCTCCGAAAAAGGCGAAATCGGTGGAATTGCCGGCACATTTGAAGCCGAAATTCGCGAAGAAACACCGGAAAAAACGGGAAAAGTCAATGTCGAAAGAGTCGTCGAAAGAGGAAGAGCCGACGGGTGATAAGATGGAGAGAGAACGGGAAAAGGAGAGGGACGAGGACGAGAGACTGCCGTCGATCGATAAGGCCGAGGAGGAAGAACCGGAAGTTCGCGAATCGGAGAAGGAGACTGGGAACGGGACCAATGGGACAACTGGCACAACTGGGTCCACGGGATCCACTGGATCCATCGGAACCATCGGAACCAGTGGGACAGTACCTGTGGAGCTCGAACAGCTATCGGGGGTTAGTACCGAACATTTTGAAATTTTTGGTTGGTGGCCTAGAAACCTAAAACTCGGCCAGCAACTTTCCCAGTTTAAAAATTGAATAAAAGCCTGATGAAATCAAAAAGACCTTATTCAGGACCGTAAGAAGCGAACTTCGGGTGAAGATGCGAAAAAAGGCAATGCGGTGGCTCAATTCGTCGACGAATCGATCGATATTCCTGCTGGTCCTGCGAAGAATGAGCCGAAGAAAACTATTGATTTCTGGGAAGAAGGGGAGAAAAAACGGAAGGAAGAGCTGAAGAATCGGTTGAAGGAGCCATCGGGACGGACGAAGAAAAACAAGAAATCGGACAGATCGCCGAGAAAGAAACAGGGTGCGAGTGGCCGGAAACACAATTCGAAACGGAATAAAAAGAGGAAGGATGTGTCGGTGGTGAGTGATAACTTAACACTGATAAGTGATAAGGGATTGATTATCAATTGATTCCAGAACGGTCCACCTCCACCGAGTCCGACTCCGTCCCAAGCACAGAAACCCGAGAAATCGTACGATCAAGTGCATGTCGGCGGGAATCAGGGATCGAGACGTGCTCCGAAAAAACCAAAGACTCCGGATGGCCAGAAGTTGGATAAGACGACGAAGAAAGTGAACAAGAAACCCGGATTCTTCAAGTCGATTCTCGATAAGACAAAGTTCTGGTCGACTCGCAAATCCGATTGTGGACTTGTCGCGTGAGTGGAAAAAGAAAGAAAAAGTGGAGAATTTGAATTTGGCGCCTTTTGTGCATTTGCGCGTCACGGTGTTTGCACACTTTTCTGTTTTCCGCTGATGAACTCTAGAAGCTAACAAAAAGTGCTCAACTGCAAATCTGACCATTCATCCCATTTTCAGAACAAAAGAGTTCCTGTCCAAGTCGTACGTGCCCCAGGAATACGATCAGGCAAACCCTCAGGACTTTGATCCTCCGCCCTCTTCCTACCTTTCCGAAGAGCAACTTCACAGCTCGAGATCCAATTCTTGTGTTTCGGAAGACGCTGTTTTCCTCAACAAACGTCCATTTTGGCTGACACGTGGCACTGCTCCAGAAGACGTTCCCCCGAAACCACAGCTTCACGTGATCCATCGGATGGCGAATGCGAATCTGAAGACGGTCGCCGAGCCGGTGAAGCGAGTTCCGTTCATGGATCCGCGGACTTGTTCTCTGAAAGATTTGATGGGAGTGGATCAGGCGATCGGATGGCAACAGGGGAAAGCGGCCGATGAGGCGAAGTGCGTGGCACAGAACACGTTTGCGGGGACTATTCTCTTGCAGAGTTACAAATCGAGCAAGGAAGCGAAGAAGAAGCTGGTGGGCCCGGGTTGCAGATATCGATTGATTTGTCTTTTTCCAGAAAGAAATGGAGACTCGCTTGAGCCAACGGACGGTTAAGGAGAAGTCGGCGAGTCGTGAGGATGAGAAATCGAAGGGTGTCACTTTTTCGAATGTCCCAAGGGCCGCTGATAGGGAACCGATTCCGGTGACGCTCAATGGATATCGGAGGTATTTTTTGAGCTTTTCCGACCGAATGAATACATTTTTTTTTGCAGAAAAGAGCGTCCTTTGCCGCCAGCGATCCGCATCTTCACTCAGGAAGTCTACTTTGTGGGTCTCGCACGGAAACCTTCGAAGAGAGGACATGTCGACGCGGCTTCGGATTCCAGCAGTCGCAAATAAAGAACTTGTTTATTGATTTTTGTTGTGAGAGAGCAATTTTGAATAAATCGAGTGTCCCCAGACTGATTTTCTTTGCCGGGATTTCCCCTCTCCGTCTGCGTCTCTGTGCCTCGTAAACAAGTGGGCGGAGCTGTGAGCACACTTGTGCTCCGCGAGCTCAGAGCACTCGGGGAGCCCCCCGAAAGCCTGTTTATTTTTCATAAATCAGAGTGTCTGCACATCTTTTCGTCTCGTTTCTTGTCAGTTGAACTTTGGTAGGAAAGACGGGGATTTTTGAAGGTTTATTGAAAAATGTACTTGAAATTTTTAGAAAAAAGACTAAACTGAATATATAGGTCAGAGATTTCGGAAAAAATGAAGGTGCAACGAGAAAAATGAAAAAAGTTTGAGAAAAAAAAATAATTTTTTTTTGAAAATTTTGTAAATTTGAAATTTTTTAAGATCTCAAAAAAAAAAGTTTCTAAATTTTTTTTCACAAAATTAAAATTTTCAAATTTTTTTAAGAATACGTTCTACTAAAGACAAGTTTTAAAAAAATTTTAAAAATTAAAAAACTTTTTTCTGAATTTTGAAATAAACTTTTCCAGCTAAATACAAATTCTGAAAATCGTGTTTTTATTCCATATTTCATCTTCTGTTTTTTTTTCCTTTTTTTCCTTCTTTTTCCCAATTTCTCCCCCAAAAATCCCTTTTTTTCCAGTTTCTCCCCTCTTATCTCCCCCAATTATCTCTTCATGTCTAGCCAAGCCGACGAGCCAGAAGATACCGTACCACATACCGTACTCCTCCCAGAGGACTACACTCAAAAGTTCGACCCGGATGCCTATTTGCACTTTTATTTCAGCAAGTGAGTCGTCTTTTTTGACACTTTGAGTGCTCTCGGTTACATTTTCGAGAGGTTTCGAAAAAAGAAAAACAAACTAATGAATTGCGCAATTGGGAAAAGAGAAAGGTCAAGAGGACGGACTGTCTGGGGGCTGCAAATAAGATAAATAATGATAAGGAACCGAGGGTTACTGTAGTTGAGCATTATCGTTCCATTTCAAAACTGCCGCTTGCATTTAAAAATTGAAATTGGCGCGCACGATATATCGCAGCGAAAACTACAGTAAGATTCGCATTTTTCAGTTATTTTCGGCTATTTTGCAGCTTTTATGACAAGATTTTTATTAGGAAACATGAAAAATCCTATCACTCGAAAAAAGTCAAAATTTTCTGAAAAATGCACGTCTTACTGTAGTTCTCGCTGCGAGATATTGTGCGCGCCAATTTGAAATTTCGAATACGAGCGGCAGTTTTGAAATGGAACGATAATACAGTAAGACATTGCTAGTCCATTGGAGCGCTTTTGCATATTCGTCTTTTTCCAGAAATGCGATCGAAGACGGCACCCGTGTCTCGCTGTTCGCCCTTCCCGTCTTCGCCCAACTCATGATCCAGTCGATGCGTCCTTCCGAACGTGAAACTCTTCTCGACATCGGCGCCGGTCCAACCGTCTACTCGGCCCTTTGCTTCCGAGACGTCTCGAAACGGATCCATCTCTCGGATTACGTCGATCGGAACCTCGACGTGCTCCGTAAATGGATCAATCGGGAAGAGACAATCGATTGGATTCCGACGATCCGAGTGATAAAAAGAACGGAAGGAGGTCCCGTTCCGACTGATCCGGTGTGTCGCGAAGTCGAGGAAAAGGCGCGTGGACTCGTGAAATCCGGTGGAATCCATTTTGCGGATGTCCATCAGGAAGTCGTTGTTCCAGAGATGCAGGACAAGCAAGTCGACATTCTCGTCTCGATTTTCACTTTGGAAAGTGCTTGTCACAATTATGAGGAGTACTGTAAATGCGTCGCCAACATGGTTCGTTTTATGCGGAAAAATCGTTTTTGAGATTACTGTAGGTTTAAAGGCACATGACGGAAACCAGAAAACTAGAAAACTTGGTAGGTCTGAAATTCGTTTCAATTTAAAGATTTCGAAACCGCTCAAATTACTCCGGGAAATGTCTCGTATTACACTTGACTTTTGCACCGGCTCCCAGAGAGTTCCTCTTTACACTTTTTCTCGCCATCGGCAATTTCCACGTCACAAAACAGATGTCGGCAATGGCAAGTGTAAAGTGAGCAATTCGGTGAAAATGAGAGAAACGGAAAAATGTGTTTTTTATTCGTTTCGAAACATGTTTTATTGAGAATTTTGGCGGGAAAAAGAAGTGGAAATTTGATTGGTTCCAGATGAAACATCTGCGTTCTGGTGGCCGATTCGTGATTGGATCCGTGTTGGAGGACAACGAATACAACTCGGGAAGACAGGTCAGACACTTTTCGAAAAGACTTTCGAATTGAGATAGTATTGGCGTCATCTTGTGGGTCTCGCCACGAAAACAGTTTCTGGCTCAAATACGGCTTCTGGACGAAGTTTTGACATTTTTTCTGATGAAAATGGGTGAAATTAGGTGAATTCGATCACTTTCAGCCAAATTTCAGCAGTTTCCACCGATTTTTAGTGAAAACGAGGTGTTTTTGGTAAAAAACGGCAAACTACCCAAAAAAGCATGTTTTTGTACATGCATTTTTTGATCGAATTCACCTAATTTTACCCATTTTCATCAGAAAAAGTGCCAAAACTTTGTCCAGAAGCCTTACTTCAGCCAGAAACCATTTTCGTTGCGAGACCCACCAGGTGACTCGCCGCGGGAAGGCAATAATATCCCGCAGCGAAAACTACAGGAAGATCAGAGATTTTCCGGTTTTTTTTAAAGAAATTGATTCAAGAACAGTTCAAAAAACCAACCAAAGCTCAGTTTCGCAATCTTTGATAAGTGACAGATCAGTTACGCAATGCCCAATTGTTGACCCAACTCTGACCTAGATCTCTATAAATAAACAATTTTGCAAACGCGCTCCACTGAACTCTTCCAGACCATCTTCCACTTGCTGAACCTTCGCGAACAAATGGTCATGGACGCCTTGTCGGCTGTTGGACTCGATGTGGCAAATGCCAAAAAATACGTTTTGGACGGGGAAGGCGTCATGTTTATGATGGCGACGAAGCTTTGAAAAAATAGAGAAATGTTTTAGGATTTACAGAAATTTCAGTTGAGAAACTAGAAAAAACTGCTGAAAGGGTTACTGTATATTTAAAGGCGCATGCCGAAATTTCAGAACATTCGCAGGTCTGAAACTTTCTCAACTGGAATTTCTGGAAATCCCCCTTTCAAAAACGCTTCTCCCACTAGACCCTAGATGACTTCTTCTCTTCTAGTTCCGTCTTTTCTGTCATTTCTCTAATCTCTTCATACTTCTAGATGTTCCGTTATTTTATTTTTTTCTCTCTCGGCGCCACCTGCAAACTGTTGTATTCGAGCTTACCGGTTGCTTTTTTCTGTGGAATTGTAATCATTAGAAACTGGAAAATAAAGTTGTTTCTTTCGAAAAAAGAGAGATTATTTCAATTGATATTATAATTTCATCTCGAAACTTCATCTCGCATTCGAAATTTCAAATTGGCGCGCACGATATCTCGCAGCGAAAACTACAGTGAGACGTGCATTTTTCAGTGCTTTTAGGCTGTTTTCGAGTAAATTGTTGTCAGAAAATGCGAAAAATGCAATATTGCATTGAAAACAGTCGGAAAAGTTCAAAAATAGCCAAAAACCACTGAAAAATTCACCAATTTGAAATTTTGAATTCGAGCGGCTGTTTCAAAGCGAAGCTTCAGATGTTTCCAGCGAATTCAAATCCATCCACTTGGGATCCAATCACAAGAAAAAATGGTTTCTTTCCCGTAAATCCACACACCAACATTTTCCGAAATCTCGGCCGTAAATCTCTCACTCCATTTCTGACCCTTTTTGTTTGCCAAATTCATTTCGGTGGCCAGCAGTCAATTTCGGAATGATGTCAGTCCAAGGTGATGCGATTTCGGAGAGAAAAACCGAGAGAATGGCACTAGACCAGGTCACAAAGATAAGTGGGTCGACGACAACTGAAACAAACGAAAATTGAAGAAAGGCGCTATTTTTTGAAATTTTTTAAAAATGCAAAAAAAATTAAAATTTTAAATTTTTTTTTCTACAAAAAAAACTGCAAGTAACCTTTTTCTATTATTCATATACAAAAAAATCAAAAAAAAAACATCGAATTCTGTCTTGTGATTCGTTTCGAACCAGTTTGCCATCACCATCTGATAGCTATCTTCTCATCTTCCTTATCGAGTTTTTCAAGGTTTTCAACTGGTTTTTGGTTGGTTCAATTGTGTCAAACATCACAGAAATGGCGGGTTTTCGAAAAAATATTGGGAAAATCCACGAAAACCACGAAAAACCTGCAAAAAACCAAGAAATTGAATTTTGTGGGTTACTGTAGACTTAAAGGCGCACGCCGAATTTTGGAAAAACTTGCAGGTCTGAAATTTAATTTTTTTCTTTTTTTTGGCGCCCAGGCGAATTCTGCAAAGCGGATCAAAAGATGATTCTCTTGGATGCAAAACTAATTCATTTCTTGGCTTTCCTTGACCTCCCTAATCACCTTATCATTCAAAGTTTCTGGTTTTCCCAATTCAAATTTCCCCTGCGCCCAACTAGTCTGTCTTCCAGCTAATTTCTCGTCAGGTCATTCAATTCGTCTCCTCGAGAAACTTTCCCTTTTCCCGCCTAGTACTCTTTCCAAAAAATGTATGTTCAATCAGTTGTTTACCCTGAAATTGCGGAAGAAAAAGGGTCTCAACGACCACGTCCTCCAACTGAATTCGTGTTTAATTCGACTTCCTGCCTGTGGTGATAACAGCGGGTGGTTTCGGGTCAAATGAACACTTTTTGGGGGAATCGGAACGGTGGATCAACCTGTGAATTAATGCAATGTCAAGGTGAACACTTCTGGAACATTGGGAGCAATACACATTTTGATCGTTGAGTACGGAATCTTTCAAAATTGTTTTTGGGTTACTGTAGCTAGAAATGTCTGCAATCACAGTGACGCAAAACTGCGGACTTTGAAGATACCGTAACCAATTTTGGCACGATACGATATCTCGCAGCGAAAACTACAGTAAGGTTCCTTTCGAGTAAATCTTTGTAAAAAAAATGCGAAAAATGCAATAATTAATTCAAAAACTGTCCGAAAAACTCAAAAATAGCCAAAAAACACTGAAAAATGCACGTTTTACTGTAGTTTTCGCTGCGAGATATCGTGCGCGCCAATTTGAATTTTTGAATGCGAGATGAAGTTTTGAGATACAACGATAATACTGAATCTTTCAAAATGTTTTTTGGGTTACTGTAGTTAGAAATATCTGCAATCACAGAGACGCAAAACTGCGGACTTTGAAGATATCGTAACCAATTTTAGTCGGATTTTTTTAGAATTTTCTGGTTACAGTAGCTTGAATAAAAAATCTTCTAAATTGAACGGAAACGAGACTAAAACCCAATAGAAACAGTTCCACAGAAAAAAACCCCAATAAAACCAGTAAACTTGAGACATTCTCCCGAAATCTCTTCGACCTCTGTTCAATTGATCTGTTCTTTCCCTCTTATCTGCACTGTTCAATTCGCCAAACCCCATCAAGAACCAAGTCAAAGTGGGGGAAATACGTAACAGGTCAGTCAGATGGCAGAACAACTAATTGATGATATTTTCGTGGAATTTGGAAAGGTTTTCGTAGGATGCGACAGACTACAAATTGATGATAAGGCCAGGAAATCGAGTCCGTGCCCACGGACCATCGACGATTTTTTTCGATTTTTCAAAAAATTTTGGAACATTGTAATCACCTAAATATGTGTTTTTTGTTTGTTACACAATTTTCAAGCAGAAAACAATTATTTTTTAAAAAATTGAGAAAAAAATCTTTTTTGGCAGAAAACACTGATTCTCAATAGAGCGCACTTCTGAAAGATTCGATCAGCTACAGTACCCCTGAAGTGATCGGAGACTTCCGTATTCCTATCCCCATGGCACGGCAAGACACCCCTATCCGTTCTCGAAAACCAACACATCTCTCTCTCGTCTCCCCCATCCCCAAACACCAAAACATCAACTGTTATTTGTCCGTTACTTTGCCAAGAAGTGACCATGACTTGGAAATACCGAATAGGTGTGCGAGACGAAGAAGTGGGCAGGTACTAGCTAAACGGTTCGGGACGCGGCGCCCGTATAAAAGAAGACGTCGGCGACGAAGGGGTCAGCCATTCAAGAATGGACGACATCGACGTGCGGCTCAAGGCCTACCGGCTGGTCGCCTTCTCCGCCGTCACTTTCTGCGTGCTTTCTGTCGTTTCGGTAAGTGCGCTCTATTGATAACAACTCAATTGTTCCCTCAGGTATGCATAACCCTTCCGATGGTCCACAACTACGTTCACGGAATGCGTCACCGTCTCGGAGAAGAAGTCGAGTTCTGCAAGAAGTCCGCTGATCAAGTCTTCCAAGAGGTCAACTATCTCCGATCTTCCGATCCTTCCGAGTCCTCCGGGAACTCTTCCCGGTCGGCCCGTCATGCCGGATACGGTGGATATGCTCAGCCACCAGTCCTCCCGCCCGTCCTCCCACCACCTCCACAACAATCCCAATGCTCCACTTGCTGCCGTCCAGGACCCCCAGGAGCCGGTGGAACCCCCGGAAGACCGGGACGTCCGGGAGCTCCAGGAGCCTTTGGAATGCCCGGAAACCCCGGAAAAGCCGGCTCGGGACCTTGCCATCCAGTGGTCCCCACCCCGTGCAAGCCATGCCCTGGAGGACGTCCAGGACCCCCAGGACCACCGGGACTCCCAGGACCAGATGGAGCTCCGGGAAGAGCTGCCTACGGAGGCGGAGCTGCTCCGAGACCGGGACCCCCAGGACCAAAGGGACCACGTGGAGCACCCGGAAACGACGGAAGACCAGGACAGCCGGGACAGCCGGGAGCCGATGCTCACGGATACGGAGGAGGAGCAGCACTTCCAGGACCACCAGGACCACGTGGACCACCGGGACCCAATGGACTTCCGGGACCATCTGGAGGCGGAAGACCAGGACCACCGGGACCAAAGGGAGCACCGGGACAACCGGGAAGACCGGGACCAGACGGACACCCGGGACAGGCTGGAACACCAGGACAATCGGGATCCGGCGGAGAGAGGGGAGTGTGTCCGAAGTACTGCGCCATCGACGGAGGAGTGTTCTTCGAGGATGGAACTGTCAGAAGACGATAGATTTAAAGGGATCCTTTGCTTTCTTTACACTGCCTTTACATTACATCATTCAGGAATTATTGTACTTTCATCACAAATAAAGCATCTTTTTGTATTATTTCCGTCCAGCGACGAGTCACCTGATGGGTCTCACCACGAAAAGGGTTTCTGGCTGTAATGCGGCTTCTGAACAAGGTTTCGGCACTTTTTCTGATGAAAATAGGTAAGATGACATGTCTTCAATCATTTCTAACCAAATTCCAGCAGTTTCCACCAATTCTCAGTACAAAAACATGCCTTTTTGGGTATTTTGCCGCTTTTTACCAAAAACACCTCATTTTCCCTGAAAATCGGTGGAAACTACTGGAATTTAGTTGCAAATGATTGAATTCACTTTATTTCACCCATTTGCATCATAAAAAATGTCAAAACCTTGTCTAGAAGCCATATTTTAGCCAGACACCATTTTCGTGGCGAGACCCACTCGCCGCGGGACGCCAATAATAAAAACCAGGGAAGGAGATTTTTCTTCACTTTAAAATAATTTTTTTGTGTTATAGGAAGGTGTCAGAAGTATTTTTGTAGTTGTACAAAATTCCTGAAAAATTTTTTGAAAAGAAGAAAAAAATCGTCGAAAAAATGAAAAACACGGTAGGAAACCGATTTTGTCAAAGGAGCGCGTTTGCATCTTAGATGCTTTACTGTGTTGAGCAACAGCTTCAATAGGTTCTGAAGAGTCTTCTGAATCTTCTGAATCTCCGACAAAGCCTTCTGAAGCCTAGACGACTCCAGAAGACCCAATGGATCTTTGTGAAGTTGTATAGAATTTTTACGATGACTAGAAATATGAGAATGTTTATATATCTATTTATTTACTTATTTACAAGTATTATTATTTTTTTCATTTTTATTTTTAGAGAAATAGACTAAAAAAGTCAACAAGTGATGTGTCATTGTCAATAAAATACGGGCGGTATTGTGGAATCTCGTAAAAAATTTATTTTGTTTTTCTTCTCCTGAAATTCCGAATGATCTGACGTCAGTTTCTGGAGCATTCCTCGTCTTATCACCTTATCATTCTCTACGGAAGAAGCTGAAAAAGTTATCAAAAAACAGTCGAAAACACGGCCCATCCTCTTCCTTTTTCTTATCGAAAACAAACAAAAAAAAAACATTTTGGCGCCAAAACAACATTTTGATGAAGTCGGAAACTGTATAAAACGGCATGAAAACTGACAGAAACAGCCATTTTTGGAATGTCTTCTCTTCATATTTTCCTACTTTTACTGTTAATTTCGAGCTGTAGAAGTGCTCCATTTGGGACGCCTTCTGGTGCTCCAGATGACGTGGCACTGCATTCTGGAGAAGCCGCCGTGACTCCGAAAGCTCCAGAAGTTGATTCAGAAGACCTCACGAATCATAAAGCCACGTTACATTCCGGAGAAGCTGCGGTGACGTCGAAGGCTTCTGGAGAAGTGACAGTGCCTCCAGAAGAACCAGAAGAACCAGAGAATGAGCACAAGAAGGATAAGAAGACCACAGTGCGACCCACGACTCGAGAAGTCCCTAAGGTGACAGATGAACCGTCGGAAGCTCCGAGATCAACAACGCCTGCGGAAGATCCTGAACCCAGTCAGGAGCCTTCGACGTTCGCTCCAGATGTCCCTACGCCTTCTGACACTTCAGAAGCCCCTGTTGAGCCTTCTGAATCCCCAACGTCGTTTCCAGAAGCCACTACACCTTCTGATTCTTCTGAAGCCACTCAAGAGCCATCAGAAGCCCCGACATCTGCTCCAGAACCTGTGACCCCGAATGTGCTGACAGACGAACCAACAACGAAGTCTTCTAAATCCGAGACAACTCCCGAGGCCACTCCAGAGCCATCTGAAGCCCCATCGACTCCAGAAGCCACTGAGAATCCATCTGAAGCCCCTGTTAAGCCTTCTGAAGCTCCGACGTTTGCTCCAGAACCCGTGACTCCAAATGTGCTGCCAGATGAGCCAACTCCACGTCCTTCTGTATCCCCGACGTCTCCAAAAGTCCCGACAAGGCCTTCTCGATCCCCAGTGACACAAAAACCTCAAAAAGGTGAGTTGTGTCCGAGTCTTTTCCAATCAATCGATATTTCCAGATTCCAACTCATCTGGCACGTTGCCAATTCTGCTCGTCGCCTTTCTTCCAATTTTCTTCTTCCTCTAGATTTTCAAATTCTCCCCAAATGTACTATGAAAACCGGTTAAATGTTGTTTTTTCTACGTTTATAAAAAATAAAAACTATCAAACTTTTCAATTTTTGAAAAATAAATATGTATGTACATGACAATAAATATGTACTTATTTTTTTTGTAAAAAAAACGGGAAGATCTGTGAATCGGGTGGAATGAGAACTTGTTCGGAGATGCATAAAAAGTAGAAAAATGGAGAAAAAAAGGGAAAGTTTTGGTTATCTTCGGATGGCTTCGTGTTGTCTCTTGGCTTGCATCATGTAAACGACGTTCCGATAGCAGATGCGGCTGTGGAATATCTCCAGAATCCTCGTCGGAACGAATGATCGGATGCTTGTGTTTTCGGGAAGAAGGAGGGCTTCGGTACGGAGACGACGGAGCAGAGGACCCACAATTGACATGTAGTACGGGTACTTCTGCAACGAATTCTCCGAATGGGGATTTTGAGGAAAAAAATGAAACAATTTTCTTTGGATTTTTGTTTTGGTTCACACATTTCCGATCCTTGAAAGTTTATGACATGAACTAATTTTTGAAATTTTTTAAAAATTTCACAATCGTATCATTTTGTGTCAAGTTCCGTTTGCAAAAAAAGCCAAAAAAAACAAAACACGTTATTTTTAGATGTCATTTTCATCACTGATAAGACATTGTGCCAACTTTTGATAACTGATAACGAAGAAAAACAAGTTGCAGCTTTAAAAAATGAGGGGATTTTCAAAAGAAGGAATGCTCACCTTTTCTGACCAGCGAATATAGTTCTCTTCGATTTCGCATTTACTGAATAAGAGATAGAAAAGTGCGAACATCGAAGCGGAGAGTCGTGATAAGAACTGTGGAGGATACGGTGGTCTGTGGAAGTTATCCAGTGTGAACGAGTCCATTCCCTGCAAAAATTAAGGAATGCTACGAGAAGAAGACGAAAAAATACCTCATCGAAACCCTGTTCCAAAGCTGCCAGAATGTGTTGAACAGTGATCAGGTCAGGGGTCCATTCGACGACAACGTTCCGATCCGAGAAGTCCATTCCACGACGCCAGACAGATTCTGGCATGTTCTTCGTGGTCGACAAGTTCTCGAACAGATCGTAGTAGATGGCCTGGAAGAATAAACGATTCATTTGAAAATAATCAGTTTTCAAAAATCAGAATTTTTTTTTGAAAACTACATTTTACTGGTATTTTTCCAGTTCAAAAACCTTCAAATATTGAAATTCTTTAAAAAATTGATATTTTTTCAAATATTTCTGCGGAATGCTCACTTCAGCTGGCTCCAAACGCAGAATGGCGTGGTATGCGTGTGCATCGACGAAAAGCGAGTCATTGACTGATAATTCTATATCGCTTGTCAGAAAAATCTGGAAATTTGGTTGTAGATATGAAATACCAGAATTCTCACATCATTCTGCTCCTGAATAAGCTGGCAAATCACATGACCGTCAAGTAGAATGCAGTCCGGATCGAAGACGTTGGCCTGGAAAAGTTATAAATATGAAAATGTTCCGAAGAATGTTTGCTTACCGTATTCAAATAGTTGTCAATGACCAGTGTGCTTCCATCATGATTCTGAAGTCTTCTGACGAGGTTGTAGCCGTACATACGCTGCCAGGGACTCGCATTTTCCGAATGACCGACCGGGAAGTACTGCTGAAGCTCCTTGCGAAGACTCGCGTTTCTGAAAGCATTCTATTCAGATTTCTATTTGTGTATTTTCAAAAGAAAAAACAGTGAAAAATAGGAAAAAACCCAATTGAAAACATGCAACTCACTCGTAAGAGAACAATTTCGGCTTCATGGTCTCCAAAAACTTGTTTTTGTCGTTCTGATCATATTTTTTATTTTCGTACGAGTCGCAGTGCGATTTGATCATTTCCAGCTGGTTTTTCAGGAACATTTCGTCGCAGGCGATCATCATCTCGTCGTCCATTTGGCATTTTCCGCCGAACCCGTCGCACACAAGGTATTTCTGAACAAACGAGCTGATTGGATGGTTTTGAGTCAAAAAGGATAAGATTTCGATCAGAAATGCTTCTCACCTCACAGCTTCCGGGTCTACTCGCCATTGGCTTGATCGCTTTGATACTGGAAAAGTTCTCAGCCAACTGAGAAACAGCTTTTCTGGTTTCCGGCTCACAAAATCGATAAACCTTGATAATGAGTCGGCCGCCGGTTCGGAGAAGACAAAGGGCGGCACGGACTTCTGCGGTGATGATCGAAGCGACGAGATGTTCTTTTAGACCATCTGGGTCCTTTAATTTTAGAAATTAATGTAAAAAACTAACAGAATTCTGCAAAACTCACATCCGAAGCACAACTTCCGTCGGCAGTGACCAAATCGAAGCTCCCTGCCAATCCGTTGTTTATCAGGTAGTCCTCCGTGAGTTTCTGAACATCTCCATCGCCAGAAGGACCGAAAACCCATCGGTGTTCGTGTCCCTTGATATGCGAGTCATCCACCAGTTTATCCGTCGGATACACATTCTCAAAATACGGATTCAACGTGTTCGCCGCCCATGTCCAGTTATAGTTTTTGTTGGAACAGTGACGGAGGAATGCGATGTAGGTCGCTTCGATGAAGTAGCCGGGACCTTCGCAGAGGTGGAACGTTCTGGAAGAAGACGATTTTGAAGATAAAAACATAAAACCGTTTTTCTCATTTTTTCCCACCTCAAGTCCTTTCCCTTGAACACATCGAACTTGAACACTTCGAATATCTCCCACAACTTCAAAAACGCCCTGTTCTTGCAGATGTAGAAGTTTCTGAAAAACGAAACGTCAATTCTTGAATTTCTCACAAATCTTACTGTAACAGACGTGGATTTCTGAAGTACTCGTGAACCAGATCCGTGTGCTTATCCCAGACAACCCGACACAATCGTAACCACAGTGGATTGTGTTGCTGAACAAAAAAATGATTCTGTTTGTCAAGTGATTATTGATTTTCAGATTTTGAAGTGATCCCTTACGATGAGTTCATATAATCTCCGGAGTTGATCTCCGAACTCTGCATCGACATCGATATCTTCGTCTCTTACGATTTCGCAATTTCCGAAATCAAACTGAAATTCGTTACTTTATTGTTTTATTTTTCGTTTTATGACAAACCGTCCGACTTAAATAATACTCGCGAATTTCCTCTTCGCTCATCACTTTTATCGGATTCTCGTCTGTTTCGTTGGTTTCTGGTGGCGCAACCATCTGGAAATACTGAACCATAAACAGATAATCGATAATGTATTTGAAATTTGAGAAGAAAAGCTGAAGAAAGTCACGAAAACATTGATTTTTGCTCGGCTCCCGGAAAAAAAGAAAAAATTCGTCACATGAAGTTTGCTGCAAGCGCGCTCCATTGAGAAGTGAAAATGGTGGGAATTCAAATTTGATTTTCGTAAAAAAAGGAAATTCCTTGTTTTTCATGGGAGATCCGGATAAAACCATCAAATGAAGACAGATAAAAACCAAAGATTACATTTTTTGAAGAATTTTCTGAGAAATGTTATTATAATCCCACTTGTTTTCAGACTTTCGTGCCGAGACCCAATCCTTTCCGTAATTTCCTCAAAAACCACCATGAATAGTCTTACACGACGGTTTTTAAATTAGAAGATTCATTTTCATAAAATCAATTTATTAAAACAGATCAAAATGCACAAAATGTTATTCAAAAGTGTTATATTGACGAGATTCAAATTAGTATTCACGGGCCTTGAAGTCGCTTCATGCAGTTATCACCGGGATGTATTTCTGTTGCGAGAAAACGCGGATCTGAAAAAAGATGACTGATTAGGTGATAAGGTGATAAGGAACTGACCATGGTGCGGACTCTCTTCTCTTCCTCCAACTTCCTCACAGTCTCCTCACTTCTTGCCTTCATGACCGAACTTGTTTTTCTTTTCTCGTTCCCAATCGTATAAATGCTGACTGTGTTCATCTTCAGCGCTTTCCCCATGATGTCTTGTCCTGTTTGCACTTCCGAGAAGACTTCGTTCGTCACCGGCTCCGCGAGCTGTTCGTGTTTCCGGCGGTTCACCTCGACCCACTGACTCTTCTTCGCGTCATAACAGTACTTTTGGTCATTGACGAGCTCCAGTCTCACTCCCATGGTACTTGGCCGTCGGGTTCAAGTTGCTGATCTGGAGTTCGAGTTGGGGTGGCTTTGCATAGACCTTTGGATCTTCGTTCTCCTGGTTCGAGTCTTGATTTCCGTCGTTGTCGTGCATTGGAATGTCGAGTTTCAGTGGCTGACAGAGGTCCTTTTCCTCGACCAACTTGTCGTGTCTTCTGAACATCGTTCTCCAAAGTGCCGACCAGTTCGAAGTCATCGTCATTCTGAAAATATAAGTGTTATCTAAAAGGATTCTGGAAACAAGAACTTACGTAACGTGACTGAGGGCTCAGCACAAAGGGGAAATCCTCGAAGGACATTCTGAATATCGTAGGTGAGGTGAATGAGTAAAGGGGACTGAGGGCTGAGGGGGTGTGTCTGAAAGGGGCGGGGCATGATGGACCCCGGGGCGGAGAGTAGAACAATGGGGGAAGGAACTGCAAAACATCAAGTCATACAACTGTCATAAATTTGTGAGGTATCGTCACACCTTCAGTGAGAGCCCGACAGGTAACAGGTACCCGGAACTCCTTCCCCCACAGGGCTCACTGTCCTTCCTCTGGATCTTCCCTTCTGGGAAGCCACCTGGGCTGATAAATAGCTCATCAAAGCTTGTGCCGAATTGTAAGGTGACTCAACTGTCAGCTAAATGTTTACATGTTCAAGAATTGACATCAGCACCGTAACCAACTTCTAAGATTCTCTCTCAGAATTTCAGAAGCTCCGAGAAGAGAAGGCTCCAATGTTCTGAATCCTTTTCCTTTTTTACAGATTTCTTCATAATCAACCACCCTTTCGTTCTTCAATGAAATCAGTCGAATCGTCTCTTTCTCCAGCACGTCTTCCCGGTGTTTCCAGTTCTTTCTTGACCTAACTTCATCAGATTTTGACTTCGTATTTGTATAATCTGACTCTTCCATTGGCCTTTCTGTAACTTTTCCACCAGTTTCATAATAAATATCCCGATTTGAAAAGTACTTCAATGTTGCTGGGTCTCGCCACGAAAACGGTTTTTGGTTTTGTCACTTGTTCTAATGAAAACGGGTAAATTGACATGGTTTCAAGATTTATCGTTTTTTATTTCAAGATTTCTATAAGATTTTTATAAAACAAAATAAAAACAAAAAACAACACTTTCTAATTTCTGAGAAATGTTATCATAATCCCACTTGTTTTCAGACTTTCGTGTCGAGACCCAATCCTTTCCGTAATTTCTCCAAAAATCACCATGAATTACAAAAATCATCTTCTTCCAGGTGACTAAAACCGTCTTACCCGCAGACTTAGCTGACTTAAATTCAGTTTCATCATCTTATCACTTTCACACCCCAAAAAGGACGAAATTAGTGATAAGAAAGTGAGACATTCTTTTCTTTTTTCCGTTTTCCTTGTCAAATAGACAATTTTAGTGCATTTTACTGCTAAAAAAAGGAATTTCCCCCTAATTTTTCAAATTTCCAGGTCTAAACCATGCTTCTCCCCTCTTTTATTTCATTTTCTTGCCTGTTTTTCGTAATTTCCGCGGCACCTGTAGATCAAGAGATTACGGTAATCACTAAACTCTGTTTTCCACTCGAGACCCATTTCAGTCACTCCCAAACCTCACAGAACCGTTCCGTTCGAAACATTATGCCGGATATTTGGACATTTCCGCTGATAAACAGCTTTTCTACTGGTAAGTCTGCATTTGCGCGTCAAGTTCGATGCATTGCACGAGATACCGTAATCCGAAATAATTCATTTCAGGTACGTGGAATCCGAGGAGAATCCGTCGACTTCTCCAGTTGTTCTCTGGCTGAATGGTGGTCCGGGATGTGCTTCAATGGAGGGATTATTCATAGAAATGGGACCGTTTAGGGTTCGAAATTACGGAGAAGAAGTGAATAGGAATCCCTGGACGTGGAATCGAGTGAGTTCCGTAGAGCGCATTTGGTTTTTTGAAGAATTGATTTTTTGAAAAAAAAAAAGGGAAAATTTTATAGTTTTGTTCATTTTTCAACAATTTTTTTCAGCCGCGACGAGTCCCTTGGTGGGTCTCGCCACGAAAACGGTTTCTGGCGGAAATACGGCTTCTGGACAAGGTTTTGACACTTTTTATGATTAAAACAAGTGAAATTAGGTAAATTCAATCATTTCCAGCCAATTTTCAGCAGTTTCCACCGATTTTTAGTGAAAATGAGGTGTTCCAGGTGAAAAACGGCAAAATACCCAAAAATGCATGTTTTTGTACTGAAAATTGGTGGAAACTTCTGGAATTTGGTTGGAATTTGTTGAATGCATTCCTTTTTACTCATTTTCATTAGAAAAAGTCAAAAAACCTTGTCCAGAAGCCGTATTTCAGCCAAAAACCATTTTCGTGGCGAGACCCACTCGTCTCGGGACGGCAATAATAGGTTGGGATCATTTTAAATTTTTTACGGCAACAACAACATTTTCTATTCAAAAATTTTCAAAATCCGTTCCCCGATTTCGCTTAACTTTTCGAATATTCCAGATCGCCAACATCATCTACCTGGATGCCCCAGCCGGAGTTGGCTTTTCGTATTACAACTCGACAAACCAAACATTTACCGATGATGAAGTGGCTCAGGACAACTTTGACGCGTTGAAAATTTGGTTCGAAGTCAGTTATTGATTTTTTAACCAATCGATAATCCCCACTTTCAGCGTTTCCCGGAACGAAAAACCAACGAATTCTACATCGGAGGCGAGTCTTACGGTGGAACATATGTACCAATGTTATCTGCGAAAATCACTGAAAATCCAGAGATTTTCCCGAATTTCAAGGTTTTCTACGTCCTAAACGAAAAAATATCGATTTTTGCAGGGAATGTTGGTTGGAAATGGATGTGTGGATGATAAGATCAACTTCAACACGAATATCATGTATCAGTATTATCACGGAGTTGTCGATGAGTTGTAAGTTGAGGATTATTGATTTTTCGGGAAAATCAATGAGTTTCAGCACTATTCAAAACATTACGAAATCGTGCTGCAACGGCGCTCTAATGGACTGCGACTATTACTCGATTTCGCAACAAAAAACTGATTGCGGAGATTTGGTAAAAAACAAAAGTTGCGAAATATGTTTTTTATTGATTTTTTCCAGGTGAACGACCTGAGCTACTCTATTTATTATTCCGGTTATGACCCGTATTTCCTGTATTTCGCGTGTTACGTGAACCCGAATTTACCGTACCCGCCAGTGGAGGAAATTCAAAAATTGGTGTTGAAAAATCAATTACAAAAGAAAATTCGAGGCTTTTCCAGTGGGAAATTGGACGGAAAACCGGTTTATCCATCGGTAATTATTGATTTTTCATTGATTCGTGCATTTGCGCGTCGGCTTCGGTGCATGCACACAATTCATTCTACCGTAACCAGTTATTGATTTTTCAGAACGCAATTCACGGCCAGCCGGATTGTGCTTCTCACAACGACCATATTCCGTATTTGAATGCTCCAGAAGTCCGGAAAATTTTGAAAATCCCGGATTACGTGCAGAAATATGAAATTTGCAGGTAAATCGAGTTTTCCAAAAAAAAAAGAGTACAAAAATATGCTTTTTCAGCATGGAAATCGCTGAAAAATACATTTCACAATATGCGAACATGAAGCAATTCTTCGAAACTGTCATAAATGGAAATAAGCGGGTGCGTTGCGGTCGCGTCGCGGCTACAATTGGACAAGAGTTAATTTAGGTGGCAATGTTCAACGGAGATGCTGATTCTTTGTGTAATTACGTGGAAAACTCGCAGTTCATCTTCAAAACTCTGAACAGAACTCTGAAAACGCCAATGACGCCGTGGAATGATCCGGTTCAGCTGCCGATGGCTGTGGGACAAGTCACTGAATACGAGGGTACGGTTGGCCTGATTGTGTCCACACACCGTGCACCGAATCTCACGCGCAAACCTTTCAGGCATCACCCTGGTGTCTATCAAGGGCGGAGGTCACTTCCCGGCTGCTACCGAACAAAAGCCCAAGGAAACCTTCCAAATGTTCCAGAATTATGTGAAAAACCAGAACTACAGTACTCCAGTGACGTTCGATAAGAGCTACAATGACACTTTGACAACGACAATGGCCCCGACGAGTACGGTACCTACAGTAACCGGTGGTACTGGCAGTACAGGTACTGTAAGTACAGTTGCCAGCAGTACAGTAACCCCCGGATCGACTGTTGTCACGACCCCGACTGTCGCCACTACGACTAGCTTCGTTTCTACGACCAAATACGCCATTTCGTTTCTTGTTTCTTTGTATTTTCGTTGATTTTTGAACTTTTTTAAATAAAAAATGAACAAAATTATGGTTTTTCTCTCATCAGAATTCAAAAAGTGTCCTCGCAATACTGCGTAGTTTCCCCTCACTTCCCTCTCGCCCATCCCGCCTCCCCTCCCCGACTGCCGACAGCTGTCTTGTATGTCTACTGAGAAAAATGTAAATATTCAGAGAAACGAAGTTTGCATTCATCATTATCTGCCAAAAATCACTGCTATGAATGAGTTTTTCAAATCGAAAATTTCCACGGAACACATGGAATTTGTGCGTTTTTCTCTCACTTCTTTCACAATTTTTCTAAAAATTTCAGACGAAATCGACAATTTTCAAGTCGGCTCAACTGGTCACCGAGCACTTTTTGGCGAATGAAGCCTCGAATTTGCACTTCAAAACGACAATGTTGTCGCCAGGGCACAGGAGAATGTCTAAATTGACACCGGCGGCGAAGTTAAAGGTCTGAGAGATTACTGTAGGGGAGCAAAGGTTACTGTACTTGTTCAGGCCACTCAACTAATCGAAAAAGAGTTGGAATCGGTGAAATTGGCGGATAGTTTGGAAGCGGTGAAGGGGGAAACGGATGTGAAGTGAGTTATGGGTGGAAATGGAAATGCGCTCCAAGAATTTTCAAAGTTTAGCCCCTAAAACCTTTCCTTGTTGAAATTCTGAAGTGTTGTGAAGATTCTGAGAAAACAGTATCTCCCTGAAAATCCACTATTCCATTATTTTTTCCAGGAAGAACTTGCGGACGGAACGTACCGAGTCGCCCGTCGTGATGCGACAATGGCTTCGATGTCCGGTGGACAAGGGGCCCAGTACCACGCGAAGGCAAAGTCCATCGCCGAAAGACATCCACTCTTCAAGAAATTCAGAATGTGACACCTTCTAGATCTTTCTAATATATTTATTTCAACAACATCTCATCCCCGTATTCTTCTTCTTTTACTGTTCCCCACCCCCTCTTATTTACCATTTTCTCGCCTTTTCTCCATCTCTGTTTGTGAATAAAAACGCGGCCAATTTGGCGATCTCCTACGAATTCTACAACATGATTCTTGCCAATTTCTATGAGAAATTGAGCATTCGCAGAATTTTGGAGCTCAGAAGACCATGAAAACTTCCAGAAATTCTGATATTTCTGCTGAAAATGAGACTATTTTTCTGGAAATTCTCCCAGAATTGGTGCGGAAATATGAGAAATCGAATTTCGAAAATTCACTGAATATGTATATCAAGGATTTGAATTTTAGAGCTGATAAACAGAGGTTTGTGGCTTTTTTTTTTGGAAACGTTGAAAAAACATTGGCGATAGAGCGCACTTGCATTTTCTCTGTTTTTCAAAAATTTTGAATGAGCCCAGAGTTTGAGCCGATAGGAAACTGTCAAGAAGATTTTTTATCAATTTCAAATAAATTTTTTGTGTTAGAAGAAAGTCTCAAAATTAATTTTGTAGTTGAACAAAATAACTGAAAATTTTTTTGAAACGGCGAAAAAAATCGACGAAAAATGAGAAATTTTTTTATGAGAGGAAAAACTATTTTTTTCGCATTGGAGCGCACTTTCAATATTTTTCTCCTTTTTTTTCGAGAAAATTTGCAATGGAGCGCACTTGCAACTCTTTTTTCCAGAACTTCTGATTCGAATATTTCGATCGAAAACTCGGGAATTCAATGTTTTGCGAAATTCGAAAATTGTGTTGCTATCCGACAGAAACGGATAAATCAAGAAGAAGAAATGATGTTCGGAGTATTTGGACAAGGTACCTGACTCAAAAAATCAATAATCGATTATTTCCAGACTCCGCCCCTTTTCTGGAAAACTCTTGCGAAATCTCTGCTCTAAACGCTCAATTAGTCCTTCCCCGCCCGTCCGATCAATACATTTCGCAATTCGAACTTCGAGATTTCGAAATTTCAAAAATCGATAATCCTGCCATTTTCTCGGCAATTCAATCGATATTTTCGTGTTCAATCGATAATTTAAAACTTCGACAACGTCACAAAAACGAGATTTTTCTGCATGTTTTAATGGAAAAAGAGCAGAAAACTTCGAGAAGTTGCATTTTTGAAGCCGTCTTCGAGATGATGAAATTCATGGGAAAAATCGATAAAATCAATAAAATCCGATTGGTTTGTCTGCCATTTGTGCATTTCGGAAATGTGAGAATCTCGGTGAAAATCGATAAATCCGGGATTGCCAATGTGAAGATCTTCAACTTGTTCGGTTCACTTTTTGGTGTTTTCGAGGGAATTTCTGCAAATGGAAAAATCAATAATCGAGAAATCGATAATGAAAAATCAATAACTTTTATATCTGAAGACTTTCTCAACAAAAAGTTTGTCAAAATGCAAAAGGATTCTGAAGATGAATTGGAAGAATTGAGGAATTCCGAAAAACCAGAAAACTCAAAAGATTCCCAAAAAATCAAAAAATCAATAATCGAAATTCTTCAATCCGACATGAAAATCAATACTTCGACCATCGACTTTGATTTCGCCCTACCGTACCTCGGAATCGATTCGTTGCGAATTGTCGAATTGGAGTTCCACGTGGCGAAGAAGTGGGCGGAGCTTGGCCTGAAATCTCCGTTTTTAAAGGCGCATAGGACATTGGCAGAGGTGGTCGAGTTTTTGGAAAAATCAATAATTGAGAGAAAATCGATATGTGAAGAAGAAAAATCAATAGTTGGTTTGAAGCCGCGAAATTTCGAAATCCCGTTATCGTCTCAACAGAAAAAGATTCGATTTGTTGAAGAACTCGAATCAATCGATAAATCAATCGATAAAAAACTAATTTCGCAATTTGCTGAACCCATTTCCCTCCAATTTCCGCAGAAAATCAATATCCAAAAAGTGCAAAATCTTCTGAATTTTTTAACAATGCATCATTCGATTTTACGGACAATTTATCGATTGAATCATCAATTTTTGTTATCAGCAACCGAAAATTTTATATCAATTGGATCACAAGATTCAGAAGACGTCACGTCGCCTTCAGAATCCTTGAAATGTATTCTGATAAGTGATAACGTTCTAAAGTTGGTATTTCATCACATTTCAATCGATGGACGATCTTTATCGATTTTTTACAAGAATTTTTGCAAGTTGATGGGAAAATCGATGATTATTGATTTTCCGAGAAATCTACAGTATCACGATTACTGTAATACTATCAACCAATCAATGGAAAATTCAAAAATCGACTTTTGGCGCCAATACCTTTCCATTGAAGATTTTTCACCTCTCCCATTGGATTTTTCTCAAAAAATCGATAATCTGACTGCTTCGACAATCTTCACAACTTTTCCGAAAGGGATTCAGAAGACGTTCTACAGAATCTGCCTTCAGAATGGATTTTCTCAATTCGAACTGTTTTTCGGCTTATTGGAGTTATCGATTAATCGAATTTTCGGTTTATCAGAGCAGAATTTCGCAATCGGATTTGCTGTGGACGAGCGGGAATTTGAATATTTCGAAACGATGGGATGTTTTACGAATGTGCTACCGTATGTCTCGAAAAACCGAAAAATCGATATTCACGGAAAATCGATAATTGATTTTCTCTCCGACTGCTCCGAAACATTGCGAAATCTTCGCCAAAACTCGATTCCCTATGAGAAAATCAAAAAATCAACAGAAATCGATAATTTCCAAATATTCGCTGTCAGTGATATCGTCGAGTTATCAACTGATAAGAAGAAGAAATCAGTGAGGTTCGAGAATGATGATCCGGCGGAAATTCAAATTTTACAAAAAATGGATTCTGATGAAAAGAGGATTGCGAAATACGAAATGACATGGTATTTGAGACAGAACTTGAAAGGTTAGTGATAAGTGATAAGAACAAATCAATCGATAAGTCAATAATCCATTTTCAGAAGATTCATTGCAATTCGAAGTCGAATACGCTTCAAATTTATTCAAAAAATCCACAATCAACCTGCTTATCACTGAAGTTTTCCGGCTTATCAATATCTTCTCAAAGCGCCCCTATTCCCAAAAATCAAAAATCCAAAGAAGCGACTTTCCATCGTCTACAGTAACCCAAATTCTTCCGGAATCCGCCAAAAAATCAATAATTTCGCAATCCGAAAAATTCAATCGATATCTCGATTTTTCCGGAAAAATCTCCAGAATCTCCTGGTTTCTGGAGAAGATTCATCTGAAGTCAAACGGAAATTTCCGTGCGGAAGAAGCAATTCTCGTGAAGTTGCCACGGTCTCCTGACCTTCTGGAAGTGCTGATTGCCACGTGGCAATGCGGATTCTACCCGGTCACAATGCACATGGATAGCACTGATAGTGTTATCAAAAGGGTCAGGAACGAGTTGGGAGGTGATAAGGTGATAGTGATAACAAAGTCCGAAGAGCTCGGGAGCCACAATCGATATAGATTCTTCAACCGGCTGACCCCATTCGAAATGGCCTATGCCACGTGTACATCTGGGTCAACGGGCCGCCCGAAACTCGTCGGAACCGCCCTTATCGGTCATTCGAACCTCGCTTATCAGTACACAAAGACTTATCAGTTGACATGTTCTGATACGATCCTCCAATCAGTCGATCCTTCTTTCGACATTTTCTTCGCCGACATCTTCAAATGTCTTCTGAATTCCGCACGTCTTCTGATGGCTCGAGATGCGATTCCGACGGATTCAGAGATTCTGAAGGCAAGTGTTGCCTATCTGATGCCAGCCTTCTTGGCCAGAATCCAAGATTTTCGAGATTTGAAAAATTTGAAAGTTCTACAATTTGGCGGCGAATCGATAACACCTACAGTAATCCAGAAGGTCCTCTCAGAGAACAAAGAATTGAATATCTGGCAGGAATACGGGCTCACGGAGCAAACAGTCTACTCATCGAGAAAACGGATCCGAGGATCAATCGATATTCGAAAAATCGGGAAGCCGTATGATAACATTGGCATGAAAATAGAGAACTTTGCGAATCGAGGACAACTTTTTCTACTGGGAACTGGAATTATGAGGGGTTATTTTGGGGATTTTCCGCCGATTTTAGAGGAATTTCCGACTGGAGATGAGGTTTATTTGGATGAAAATGGAGAGATGATATTTGTGGGAAGGAAGGATTTAAAAGTGAAAATTCGAGGATTCAGAGTGGATTTGTTCGAGGTTTGACAAAAATCAATCGATAACTTTTTCTCAACTTTTTATTTCGTGATTTTACGGGTTTCTAGAGGGTGAGAAAAGCTAGAAAACAACCGGAATTTTTTAAAAGACGGTCAAAAAATATTTGAATTGTCATTTTCAAAAAAAATTTTCAACTAGAAAATTACTTTTGACACCTTCATCTAACTAGGGAAATACTTTTCGGTCCAGTGCTAAACTTCTCCAAAATAGCCCAGATCGATTCATTTCATGATTACAAACAATAGTTCAGTACATCATTTTTGAGGAATGACTTATCTGAAACCTGAGGCACTTTTTTGAGAGTTTGAGGCCAGTTTTGATTAGCTTACGATGAGTACTATCGATTCTGACTGTTTCTTTGCTGAATTCGAAAAAAGTACAATCTTCAAAATTTTCACGACCCATGTTGGGGGAGTGAAAATTTTTCCAAAAATTTTGTTTTTTCAGTGTTCCGGCAGGAAACTTTCGGAATCGATAGTACTCATTGTAAGCTAACCAAAACTGGTCTCAGACCCCCAAAAAAAGTGCCGGGAACCCATCTGAATAAAGCTCCAAATATGCCAAAATGGGCTTTTTCGTCAACTTCTGGAGCCCGCCACGGCTTCAGATGAGTCATTCCGCAAAAATGATGTACTGAACTATTGTTGGTTATCATAAAATGAATCGATCTGGGCTAATTTGGAGAAGTTTAGCACTGGACCGAAAAGTACTTCCCTAGTATTATTGGTAAAATCTGAAATGGGTAGCTGGCCTAGGAATCCGTTCAGCGTGGCCGCCAGGTCTCGAAGCGAAAAAAATGCACATTCCGTGCTGCGCCTTTAAAAAAACTACGGTTTTCGCCGGCATATACCGTAGTTTTTTTGAAGGCGCAGCACGGAATGCGCATATTCTTCGCTTCGAGACCTGGCGGCCGCGTTGAACGGATTCCTAGGCCAGCTACCCATTTCAGATTTTACGAATAATAACAAAAAATGTATTTTAAACTGAAGAAAAATCTCCTAGGGGGGTTTCTATCAGTCATTCCAATATTCCCTTTGTTTCAGATCGAATGCACTTCCTTATCATCAAATCTTATCAGTTCTTGCACTTGCATAGTCTCCTCTGATAATCAATTGGTCCTATTTTTCAAGCCACTAATCAATAATCAAATAATCAATAACCAACTGAAAGCTCATTTGGAAAACGAATTGATTGCTTACAAAGTGCCGAATCGGTTGATTGAAATTCAGAATTTCCCGCTGACAAGGTGAGTTTCGAAACGATTCATGCTTTCGAAAATTGATTTTAGGACAGGAAAAATCGATAAATCGAAACTTCGAGAAATCGCGGAAAATCAAGAGAACTCTGTGAAAATTGATTCATCAGAAAATCAATCAATAATCGATAATCAATTGATAGTTTGCAAAGATTCCAACCTTCGAATCCTTCTAAAACGGCATCTGGAGCACTTCTCCGACTCCAGAATCCCATCAGATGACGTGGATCTTTTCACGTGTGGAATCGATTCGATTTCCGTGATGCTCACGTGTCAGAAGCTCAGAGAACAAGGCTACGAAGTACCGGTGAAGACGTTCTTCCAACAGAAGACGTTAAGAAGGATTCTGGAGACATTCCCGGGATTCAGAAGGCCTTCTGAAGTGACTTCTGAGAAGAGAAGCCCCGCCCACTTCATCCCTATGAATCACGTTCAGGAACGGATTCTATTCATGTCCCGGATGACGTCTTCTGACTTTTTCCGCTTAGAATTCCCAATTCCAATCGATAAATCCAACGATTTGGGTCTCGCCACGAATACCGTAATCCTCGGAAATCCCCTTCTTCGATCGATAATCTCAAGATCTTCCGGTGATTATCAATTTCTGCTCTTATCAGCGACAGAATGCTATTATCAGTTGGGTCAGAAACATTGGAAAGGAGGTGATTATCAATTCGAAACAAGAATCTGGCTATCTGATAATCATCTGTTCTTATCAGTTCATCATATCATTTGTGATGGCCGTAGTCTTCAAATTCTCAAAAATCAATTTAATCGACTTTTCGAGGTGAATCAAGGAAAAATCAATTTCGAGAGGAATTTTGAGCAAAAAATCGATAATCCGCAAGTGAAAATCAATAGATTCGAGTCGATCTTCCCCAATTTCAAATTCGGCTCCAAATCCTCAAAGATCGCTTTCCCGACTCCAATACTTCAATCTCTTCCAACTCATCGCATTTTCCACGCTTTCTGTCAATCGATATCCGAAAAGTTCAAGCTCCGCCCCTTCCACGTGGCATGCACATTCGTCAATCGCTCCGCCCACAGTTGGAATACGGTATCCATGTTCGCAAACACTCTTCCAGTCGAATCCAAGTTTCCCTAACCGTTCCGGAGATTCTCGAAAACTTGAAATTCGGCGATTTGGTCGAGTTGATTGATAAAAAGAAGCACGAGGAAGTGGAAAATCTCAAGAAACTTCGGAAAATCAATACTCTTGTATTTTTCCCGGCTCTTTACGGAGGTTGTGCCGCTTATTTGAAACTTTGCGAAACTATTCAAAGAATCGGAAATTGCGAAATAATAATGTTAGAGGAAGAGGATGGGAATACGGTAGAAGAGGTGGCCGAGAAGTACAAAAAGCAGATTTCGGGAAAAGGTTATCTATGAACTTTCTTCTAAAGTCAATAAGCCCCCACTCTTATTTTCAGTCGCGAACTCCCTGATCCCCTTATCATTTATCGGTGCCTCAGCGGCCGGAACTTTTGCATTTGCCACGTGTCACCTATCAATCGATAATCCTATCAACCTATTCCTTCTTGACGCCGGAACTTTCTGGAATCTAATCGATAATCTGGATTACGATAAGCATGTTCAGGTAAGTGAGAAAGTGCGCTGCAATGGAAAAAAAGAAAAATTTTAGGAAATAACGGAAAATTTGAAAACCTATGGAGTTGACGGACAGGAATTGGCAGAGAAATCTTGGAAAACATTGCAAATTATGAAGAACTTTAAAGGACGCAGAATTGATAAATTGATAAAGATTCACGTGTTATCAGTGGACGGAACTGATTTGGGATGGTCTAGGCTCTGCGAAAACGTCCGAATTCACAAAATCTCCGGAGATCACTACAGTATGCTTCAAGACCCTCTCCACGTGGAGAAGATTGCCCGGATTTTCACTGATAACAACTGATATTTTCTTTTTTGTGAAACGAGTTTTCTTGAGGAATGAAATAAAATAGAATTCAAAAAACAAAACATTCGGAGAGGCGGAAAGTTCAGCAAACATTGAAATACAGAGAAACGGGAAATTTTTAGAGGAAAAAGTTTAAAAAACAACGAATAGGAGACAGATGGAACATGAGCGGGAGGGATTGTTAAAGGAAAACATGAGAAAGAAAAGAAATACACGAGAAATTTGCGAATCGCTACTCACTCTTTTCCGGGAGCACTTCCTCCGGATTCTCCTCTGGGTCCTCTCGGAGTTCCATCTCTCCACTGCTTACTGTCGGCTCCACCACGGCTCTGTCCCCGCTTCATTCCGCCTCCGAACGATCCGCCACGAGTCACTCCTGTCATCAGCGACGGCGGCCGCCCTTCCTTTCGAACATCCATCGACGGCTGCCTTCCTTCCTTCCGAACATCTAACGACTGGAATGGATTCGATGATCCGAATCCCAGCAGCTGCGACCGATTCTCCGGAACTCCACGATGCGTCGACACGCGCTGATTGTTGTCACGATCACGGAACTGATCGCGGTGGTGATTGTCCCGATTGCCACGCGGTGGCTCACGGGAGTTTCGACGTTCGCGGAACTCGCGGTTCTCACCACGGTTGTCCCGATTCTCACGGAAATCCTTATGATCCCGGTGATCACGTTGCCCGACTCTCGGTATCGCATTCGGTCCTTTGTGATCCTTGTTTCGGAACGGACCGGAACTCGGGAAGCTGTTGTTGCTGGAGCCGAACGGACGACGCGGATCGGTGCCGGCGAACGAGCGATTCGAGTGGTAGGACGACGGATTCTGATGCGACTTCTGATGGCCATCGCTGCCGAACTCCTTGTACTTCTTGTCGGCCAGTCCTCCGAGTCCCCGTGGTCTTACTTTCTCGACGGGCGCCTCCTGCTGTTTCGCCGCGATCGCTTCGCGGATTTTCTCGGCTTTTTCGAGTTGAGCTTTCTTCATCGCAGCTTCCACTACCTGATCGTCGAGGAACTTCCAGAAGGTTTTGGTGATGAAATCGATGAAAAGATCGCCGCTGACCATGAGGCGGCTGGAAGAAACAGATTTCAGAACCCGCTCAATTTACTTTAAACTCACTAAATATGAGATCTCAATTTGTTTTCATCAACTTTGCAGTCAACTCCGAATTTGACAGTCATGTTGCGCGTAGCGTCTTTGAAAACTGCGGATCCTGAAAAATGATTCCGAAATTCCAAAAGTTGATAAAATTGACGAACCAGGCGCCTCCTTAATCTCCATAGAAATCATTCGTCTCTCTTTTCCTCTTTGTGTCCTGAAGCGAATTTTTCCCAACTTTCCGGTCGAATTGGAGCTGCTGACAGTGTATTCCGCGACTGGAATGATGTGCGGATCGAATTTCTGAACAGTACAAGGGTATACTTGTTTTTTCTCAACTTTCACTTACTCCACAAACATAGGCCAAATGCAAATCCTCCATTTCGCGGCGAATTCTCTCGAACGTGGCCAGCATCTTTTTTCCCTCGCAGAAAGTGTTAATCGCTGAAAAACTGGGTATTGTCATGTGAAATTACATTTTTAAATTCGCCTACCCTCAGTTCTTCTGTTATCCTGATTCAGAAGAACATGAGTCCGGAACTGTCGCTGAGCCAGCCATTTTTGCGGATTTATTTTCATAGCCTGCAAAACAAAAATTATTTCGAGATTAGAAAGTCATTTATTCGGTACGTACTTCATCTTCCTTCGTCGCAATATTCAAAAACTTCAAACACTTGGACAGGTCCATTTTGAAATTTTCCTCTCGTTTGAACGGCATTGTGAGATGTTTCGGCTGAAAAGCAGTAAAATTAGGTGAAAAAGACGATTTTCAACAAGTTTTTTTATGAAAAAATGAAAAATTTTGAGCAAAAAGAAGAGAGTTCCGGGAAAAATTCTGAAAAATGAACGATTTCGAACGTTCGAGAAAGTGACAGTAATCTTAAAGGCGCACAGTGCATTTTGTTCCATGGGTCTCACAACGAAAACGAACTTTTTGCAATTTTCTAGTTTAATTCAGGCTAAGCGAGATTTTTAGGCTGCAAATTGTAAAAATTAAGTAGAAAAATGTCCCGCGTTAATTTTAAGAGGAAAAAGTATGAATACTTAGAAAATTAGAGCGGAAATAAGAACATTTGAAAGCAAATCCTAAAAACGAAATTTTCGAAAGTTCGGGAAAGCGCTCGTCTTAAAGGCGCATAGTGTTTTGTGTTCACTGAGTCTCGCACCGAAAATTGATTAGATGCTGTTTTTTTTTAAATTTTAATGCTGTTTTTTTCAAATTTTGAGTGTTTCATAAGTTTCACTATTTTTTTTCACTATATAAATTTTTTGATTTTTTGAAAGAAAAAAAAAGGCAAATGCTCACTTTTTGGCACGTTTCCAATACAATCTCCTCGGTTTTTGCAGTGGTGCAGTGGTCATGTCTCAACTCTTGTTTGCGGCTTTCGATTTCCAGTTGAAAAATCAAAATTGTCGTTGCTCTGCGCTCTTTTCGTTTTCTCCATCTTTTCGTTTTCG
>LR539417.1:37257-52482 GCA_900536315.3 Caenorhabditis becei | reverse complement strand
GGGTCTGATATGGTGATAAGAGTTATCAATTTCCCCAAAATTCCAGTTGAAACACTATATCCAAGTGCCAGAATTATCAGAACTCCACTTGAATGATATCATGTTACAGTTTAAGGATGATAAGGAATATGTTAGTGATAACTGATAACAAAAAGTTTCTTATCAGTGATTATCACTTATCAGGTCATCGAACACCTTTTTATCACTGCGGAAAATCGGGAAATTGAAAAAATTTCGGCGGGAATTTTGAATTTCCGCCGGATTTATTCGGTTCTACCCTGCCAAATCACTATCAGATTTCCGGAACTGATAAGAAAAGAGCGGATTTATCAGTTTGCCGAAGAAGTGTTGCGAAATGAGCAATATGTGCTGTTGGATGTGAGAAAATCGGAAAAGTTTATCGAGTAAGTGATGCAAGCGCGCTCCAGTGAGAATTTGACGATTTTTGGTCTAAAATAGGGCTAAAATCGTGTAAAAATGGATGAAAAAGCATATGCGCTCTATTGAGAATCATGTTTTGGCGGGAAATTTTAAAATTTTTGAAAAAAAATTTTTTTTAAAATTTTTTTTTCAGATTCTACATGCTTGCTAGCTCGGAATATCAGTGTATGATGCGATATGTTTGAACTTTTATTATAAAAAAAATTTTTTTTTGAAAATGTTTTCAATTTTTTTGCCACATTTTCGCTTCAAGACCCGATGTGTTTCATAGATTTGTGTTTCGGAACAAAAACACACGCTTCAGATCGGATCTCAGCTACATATTAGCCGTTTTCTGGTCGCGATTCGAATCTGAAGCTGTAGAAACTGGCAAGGGCGGTGATCGAGTGGATTTTTGAACTGTTGGCGCTTTTTTGGTGTCTTGGCGCTTTTTTGGTGTCTTGGCGCTTTTCTGGTGTCTTGGCGCTTTTCTGGTGCCTTGGCGTGTTTCTAGTGTCTTGGCGCTTTTTTTGGTGTCTTGGCGCATTTCTGGTGTCTTGGCGCATTTCTGGTGTCTTGACGCATTTCTGGTGCATTGGCGCTTTTCTAGTATCTTGGCGCTTTTCTGGTGTCTTGGCGCATTTCTGGTGTCTTGGTGTACTTCTGGTGTCTTGGCGCTTTTCTAGTGTCTTGGCGCTTTTCTGATGTCTTGGCGCTTTTACGGTGCCTTGACGCACTTCTCGATACAGTAGCTTGTTGATGAATCGCACCGGATCTGCGCCAACAAATCGGGATTTGAATTGGTTGGAAAAATCTTGACGCATTTCTGGACCCCTGGCGCATCTCCCGTGCCCTCCGGATTATCGATTGAAAACAATCAATACTTTGTGACATTTCATGGCGCAAAAGCTGTAAAAGTATCGAGAAATGCGTCAGCAACAACCCGTCGCTTGACCCACATTTTTATCGATTGATTCTCCGTGAAAATGAATCGAGTATTGATCGAAAATTTTTGTAAAAGTATAGAATAAAAATGATAAATAGGTAGAAAAAGGAAAAATCAATAATCTGAAAAAAAAAATTTTCCGAAATTTTTTTTTTTGCAAAATTTTCAAATTTCGCTTAATTTCTACTAAAATGACTCCAAATTCATTTTTAAAAAAAATATGTGTTTTGTCGAGAAACGCGCCAGCAAAAAAAGCTTGATTTTTTGCTGGCGCACTTCTCGATCCGATTCCAAATCTCCGAATCACATCTGCCATATTTCGGATTTTCGGTCTTTCGATGGCATCTTTCGATTCATTTTTCCATTCCAAAATGTTCTCGCAACCCGATCGGATTTTTGTATTTCTGGTCTACACAGCCGTTGTTTTGTATGTGATCGGACAGTGTTTGGTGGGCGTTTTGCAGTTGGAGCAGAGGATGTTGGCGGGACAGGTAAGGCGCTTTTTTGGATTGCTGGCGCATTTCTGGTGTCTTGACGCATTTCTGGTGTCTTGGCGCTTTTCCCGTGTTTTGGCGCTTTTCTGGTGTCTTGGCGCTTTTCTAGTGTCTTGGCGCTTTTCCGATGCCTTGGCGCTTTTCTAGGGTCTTGACGCATTTCCGGTTTCTTGACGCTTTTTTGGTGTCTTGGCGCAATTCTCGACTCTTGGCGCATTTTTGGTGTAATGGCGCTTTTTCGGTGGCTTAGCGCATTTCTCGATCCAGTAGCTTTCTGATGAATTGCACCGGATAGTCAACCAAAAGTTTGCTTCCCTCGGAATATGCACTTCCATGTTGACCTGATAAAAGATTACTGTAGTGATAAGTTATCACTGATAACACGTACCTGGCATACAGTAATCCCTTGTCGTTCCAAACTCGAATTCGAATCCAAAAAATAGGAGAACAAGTCGTATTCCACGTATTCCACGTCAACCAAAAGTAGGTCAATGACCTAGATTCGTGTATTTTCCGGATTACTGTAGTCTGACCGCCTACCGTACTACCTACCGTATCCCTCAAAAAATACGGTAAATCCACAGATTTCACAGATTCACTCGTATAATTATCACCTCGATACACCAAAGTCTCAATCGATCCGTTCCAAGTGCCTATTTTATGATATTCGCCAAAACAGTTGCTGGCGCATTTCTGGTGCCTTGACGCACTTCTCGATACAGTAGTTCGTTGATGAATTGCACCGGATCTGCGCCAACGAATCGGCATTGCGTGGGATTTGAGTTGGCGCGCATTACCACCCTTATCACTTCCCTTATTACTTCCAGATCCATCACTACAATCAATCGATATTCTTCACACCGCTCCTCTTCCCCAATCTTCAAAATCCCGATCAGTACTTTTGACCCTTTGAGAATCTCCGAATGTCATCTCTTTCAACTTACCGCCCATATTTTTTTGAAAAAAAAAACGTTTTCTTATCTTTTAATCTTTTTGTATAAATATATATAAATTTCTATAAATTAGAATCATTTTACAGAAATTTGGAAGGTTTTTGAATTTTTCAAAAAAAATTTCAAAAAAAAAATTTTTTTTCAAAAATTTTTTTTTTAATTTCAATTTTTTTTTGAAAAAAAAATGAATTTTCCCAATTTTTGCTTCCAATACTCTACCTATTTATCATTTTTATTCTATACTTTGACAAAAATATTCGATCAATACTCGATTCATTTTCACGGAGAATCAATCGATAAAAATGTGGGTCAAGCGACGATTGCTGACGCATTTCTCGATACTTCAGCTTCTGCGCCATGAAATGTCACAAAGTATTGATTGTTTTCAATCGATAATTCGGAATATGAATGATTATCAGTTGTGGCACCATTTCGAGGCGATTGTCAATGATTGCAGCCCTCGGAGGCACCTCGCTATCAATCGATATCAGAATATCGATGAGTCCAAGTATTTTCGAAAACCAGTAAGTCGGGAAATGCGCCAAGGCACCAGAAATGCGTCTTCCAGACTCCCAACCACAATTGCACCGTTGTAACCCTGGGCATCGGCCGGGACATTGTCGCTGAGCGCCAACTCAAATCCGATCACCCACAATGCCGATTCGTTGGCGCAGATCCGGTGCAATTCATCAACGAACTACTGTATCGAGAAGTGCGTCAAGGCACCAGAAACACGCCAGCAACTGTTTTCCAGATTGGCGAATATCATAAAATCGCAATTAGCACTCGGAATGGATCGATTGAGACTTTGGTGTATCGAGGTGATAATTATACGAGTGAATCAGTGAAATCTGTGGATTTACCGTATTTTTTAAGGGATACGGTAGGTAGTACGGTAGGCGGTCAGACTACAGTAATCCCACGTGGAAAAGACGAATCTAGGTCATTGACCTACTTTTGGTTGACGTGGAATACGTGGAATACGACATGTTCTCCTATTTTTTGGATTCGAATTCGAGTTTGGAACAGCAAGGGATTACTGTATGCCAGGTACGTGTTATCAGTGATAACTTATCACTATGGTAATCTTTTATCAGGTCAACATGGAAGTGCATATTCCGAAGGAAGAGAACCATAAACTGAAGTTCGCCAGCTTCATCCGGAGACTTTTGGCTGATCGGAGGTTCTATTTGATTGAGGCTTCCGACTTTGACAACAACAAGAGACTATATTTCGCTCGAGTTGATCACCTAGAGTGCCTATGATTGATAAACGATCTAGAGTTTGGTAATCTTTTATTGTTTTGATCACCGTAATAGGTGACGAACGATTGAGGGGGAGGGGAACGAAGAAGATCAAATATATAATTAGGGGGTTCTTGGTGTGTGGGGGAAAAGAAAAGAGGGTAGGGGGTAAAACAACGAGAGATCAGAAAATGATAAATAATTAGTCGACCTCCTCGATCGTCGGTCCTCCAGCTCCGGCGGCTCCTCCTGGGGCAGCACCTCCTGGAGCTCCACCAGCGGACTGGTAAAGCTTGGAAATGATTGGGTTGGCGAGAGACTCCAAGTCCTTCTGCTGATGCTCGAACTCGTCCTTCTCGGCGGTCTGGTTGGAGTCGAGCCATCTGAGCACCTCGTCGCACTTGTCCTCGAGCTTCTTCTTGTCCTCAGGGCTGATCTTGTCCTTGAGCTGAAAAAGAAAAATTGGAATTCAGTCTGAAGTTTCAAATAAACCAACCTTCTCGTCTTCGAGAGTCTGCTTGAGGTTGAAGGCGTACGACTCGAGTCCGTTCTTGGCTCCGATGCGGTCCTTCTGGGCCTCGTCGTCGGCCTTGTACTTCTCGGCTTCGTTGACCATGCGCTCGATGTCATCCTTGGAAAGACGTCCCTTGTCGTTGGTGATGGTGATCTTGTTGACCTTTCCGGTGGACTTGTCGGTGGCGGAGACGTTCAGGATTCCGTTGGCGTCAATGTCGAAGGTGACCTCGATTTGTGGGACTCCACGTGGCGCTGGTGGGATTCCGGAGAGCTCGAACTTTCCGAGCAAGTTGTTGTCCTTGGTCATGGCGCGCTCTCCCTCGTAAACCTGGATCAACACTCCTGGCTGGTTGTCGGAGTAGGTGGTGAAGGTCTGGGCGGTCTTGGTTGGGATGGTGGTGTTTCTCTTGATGAGGGCAGTCATGACTCCTCCGGCGGTCTCGATACCGAGGGAAAGTGGGGCGACGTCAAGAAGGAGAAGATCCTGGACAGCCTCGGACTTGTCTCCGGACAGGATGGCGGCCTGGACAGCAGCTCCGTAGGCGACAGCCTCGTCTGGGTTGATCGACTTGTTGAGTTCCTTTCCGGAGAACAGGTCAGACAGCAGCTTCTGGACCTTTGGGATACGGGTGGATCCTCCGACCAAGACGATGTCGTGCACCTGGAAACAAATATTGATTCAAAGTTCGGGTATCTAGTCAACAAACCTGGCTCTTGTCCATCTTGGCGTCACGGAGGGCCTTCTCGACGGGGTCCATGGTGGATCTGAACAGATCGGCACAGAGCTCCTCGAAGCGAGCACGAGTGATGTTGGTGTAGAAGTCGATTCCCTCGAAGAGAGAGTCGATCTCGATGGAGGCCTGGGACGACGAAGAGAGAGTTCTCTTGGCGCGCTCGCAAGCGGTACGAAGACGACGGAGAGCACGTGGGTTCGAGGCGAGGTCCTTCTTGTGCTTGCGCTTGAACTCGGCGCAGAAGTGGTTGACCATGCGGTTGTCGAAGTCCTCTCCTCCAAGATGGGTGTCTCCAGCGGTAGACTTGACCTCGAAGATTCCGTCCTCAATGGTGAGGATGGACACATCGAAGGTACCACCTCCAAGATCGAAGATCAAGACGTTGCGCTCTCCGTGTCCCTTCTTGTCGAGTCCGTAGGCGATGGCAGCGGCGGTCGGCTCGTTGATGATACGGAGCACGTTGAGTCCAGCGATGGCTCCGGCGTCCTTGGTGGCTTGACGCTGGGAGTCGTTGAAGTAGGCTGGGACGGTGACGACGGCGTCCTTGACGGTGGATCCGAGGAAAGCCTCGGCGGTCTCCTTCATCTTCAGCAGGACCATCGAGGAGATCTCTTCTGGGGTGAAGATCTTGGACTCTCCCTTGTACTCGACCTGCACCTTCGGCTTGGCTCCCTCGGCGGAGATGACCTTGAATGGCCAATGCTTCATGTCGGACTGAACAGCTGGGTCGTCGAACTTGCGTCCAATGAGGCGCTTGGCGTCTGGAAGAAGGGAATTATTGATTTGAAGTTGGGAAATAGAGATTTGAAGACCTTGGGGAAGTTTGTAAGGAACGACAAAGAAACTGAGCACGCAAAAAGCGTCAAAGCAGGGTTACATCCTATATGCTCTATCCTCGCATTATATCGGCAGACACCACAGGGACAAAAGCCGGAACAGAAGAGGAAACACAGGGGTAAAGGGAGAAATGGGGGATTTGAGGCTTGAAAAACGTACCGAAGACGGTGTTGTGTGGGTTCATGGCGACCTGGTTCTTGGCAGCATCTCCGATCAGGCGCTCAGTGTCGGTGAAGGCAACGTACGACGGAGTCGTGCGGTTTCCCTGGTCGTTGGCGATGATTTCGACCTTTCCGTGCATGAAAACTCCCACGCAGGAGTAGGTAGTTCCAAGATCGATACCAACGGCGTTGTGTTTCGACATGTTCTGAAAAACAAGAGGAATTAGGCATAATACGCGGAGGAAATTCGAAAAATTCAACGAAGCGGCGAGAGAAACGGGCGGAAAATTCGAATTTTCTTGGGACATTTTCGAAAAAATGGATTTTCAGCGGTTTTCCGGTGATTTGGGTGAAATTTTTTGATTAACCAGGTAAAACAGGTAGAAAACTAGTTATTTTAGCAAAAAAGCGACGAAAATCCGTACATGGAGCAAAAATCGAGAGGGTTTTGATGGAAAATCAGGAGAAAACCTAGAAATATATGAAGAGATCCCTCCGCAGAGAATGTTCGCGACGAAACGCCGGGGCGGGAGCGCGCACCACACTTTCTTTTGTGCGAAAACTTGTTGAACTTGGATATTTTTACAAAATAAAAATATCTTTCGAATCGCCAGCCAACGGGCTTTCCAAAAATGTAAAAATCAAAAAGAGAAGGAAAGATTGACGTTTTTCTATTTTTTGGGCGGGGCGCGGCTGCGGACTGGAATGTTCTCGGCCGCCGCTGCTTCACTGTCTGCGTCTCTCCGCTCGGCACACTCTCTCGTCGGCGTTTCGAAATCAAACTGACAAGAAATGGTCTTTGCCGCCTAAAAACTTGCGAAAAGTGCGGGAAAAGTGCAAAAATCAGTGGAAACATGTCAAAAATTGACGAAATTCCAGGAAATCGGGCCTAAAAATGAAAAAAATAGTGTCAAAAACCTGGAAAATTTGCCTTTTCAACAAAAAAAATTTTAAAAAATTGAAAATCACTGAAATTTTTATTTTTCATGAAATCCATCGGTAGAACCCACTTTTAACCTGAAAATTTCAATTCCAGAAAGTTCTTCTCCTTATCACTGATAAGAACACAATTGCTAAGCCCTAGATGACTCAACACTTTGTAAACAAGCGAGCATTTCGTGCTTTTTGTGTAGTTTACCAATCGAAAATTCGAGAAATTCTCGATTGGCAGATGGTGTAGCCTAATTAGCGGTAGATAGAATCACCTGCTCGGCTCTTGAGATTTGAATCGGGAATTGGGTTGGGGATTAGTGGGTTGGGTGGTAATTGGGGGGTTCTGGAAGGTTCTGGGGATTTTTTGGGGAAAAATGACAAAAAATGCAAAAAAAAATTTATTTTTTTATTTTTCACAAAAATCACAAATGCGCTCTACTGAACCCACTGTCTAAAGCTAGCCAGTGGTTTTTCACAAATCGAGTGGAATCTCGAAGCACATGGGTACCAGTAGGTGTAACTTTTAGAAGTTGGCGACGAGTAGAATCCGATGCACTTGGAAACGGCAGATTTTCCGTTGATCACCTCTTCGTAGGGTTCGTAGAGCCATTCTCTGGAATGTAAGAAGGGGAAAGTTAGGTCAGGGAAGTTAGGCCATATAAAATCTAGGTCATGGAAAAGTTAGGCCATATGAAAACTAGGTCATGTAAAAGTTAGGCCATATGAAATCTAGGTCATGTAAATTTGGTCATTTGGGAAGTTAGGCCATGAAAGTTAGGCCATATGAAATCTAGGTCATATAAAACTCCCAAATCAGTCCCAAACCCGTCCAATTCTCCGTAGAGCGCACTTACAACTCCTCCTCCACATCCGCCTGTACCCATGTGAAATAATAGTCCGGGAACAGCTTCCGAACCGCGTCAACCTCAAACGAATCGTCGATTCCGAACATTTCCGCATTCCGCCGCTCACAACTCGCCTTCGCCTCGTCGAAACCCATCAAATCGGGCTGTCGAAAGTAGCAAGTCTCGTCATACTGTAGCCAGCCACGTGGACACTCTGCAATTGCGCGTCGGCTATGGTGTACTGCGGACTTTTGCTCGGAATGGCTCAAAAACTCACTTTTCACTCCATAATTGACAGAATTGGCTTCAGAATCCGGAATCACGGCGAGAAGAATCCCAAAAATCACTAGAACCTGCATAGTAGTCGTAATGACCCAATTCTGGGCCATTCGGACCACAAAGGGACATCTTGATAAGATAGGCGGGTCAACTTATCTTATCAGATTATCAGTGACCTAGAAAACGCGAAAGTTAGGCCATATCAACTTCATTTGAGAAAAAGTCGGAGTTATCATTATCAGTGAAATTATCACAGCTCTAATCGAGATCCGGAATGTGAGTAAAACGAGTCTTGAAGGGACATTTTACGCGGTCGAGGTACCGGTTGAATTGTGTTGCTGATGACGGTGGGGCCTGGAAGAGGTTTTGCGGTTTGGGAAGTTAGGCCATAGGAAATCTAGGTCATTGAAGTTAGGTCATTTGGGAAGTTAGGCCATGAAAGTTAGGCCATATGAAATCTAGGCCATGAAATCTAGGCCATGAAAGTTAGGCCATAGGAAATTTAGGTCACGTAAAAGTTAGGCCATTTGGGAAGTTAGGTCATGTAAAAGTTAGGCCATATGAAATCTAGGTCATGTAAAAGTTAGGCCATATAAAATCTAGGTCATGTAAAAGTTAGGCCATAGGAAATCTAGGTCATGTAAAAGTTAGGCCATATGAAATCTAGGTCATGAAAGTTAGGCCATATGAAATCTAGGTCATGTAAAAGTTAGGCCATATAAAATCTAGGCCACGAAACCTCGGCCATACCTGTCAACGAGTGCAATTCCGGAATCTTGGGCGGTTTCTTGAGTGCCAACGCGAATCCCAGACAGCAAAGGCACAACTGATCGAACACCAACACGAGTGCCAGCAAAAACGGCCATCGGATTTGACATAGGCCCAAATGGTACTTTCGCGATTCGCAGATCTCACGGACTCTTGGGTTTTCCCAGCCGTACGGGTAGAGCAGACAGCCGGAGAGCATGAAAACGACTGAAATGCGATGATTTGGGTTTCTAGGCCATCAATTACCCCGGTGGCCTAAGTTCCCAAATTTTCGGGTTTCTAGGCCACCAACTATCTAATGGCCTAAATTCCCAAATAATGGGTTTCTAGGCCACCAATAACCCCGATGGCCTAGATTCCCAAATGTTGGATTTCTAGGCCACCAGTTACCCTGGTGGCCTAAGTTCCCGAATTTTGGGTTTCTAGGCCACTAATCACCCCGGTGGCCTAGGTTTTCAGTTTTTTTGGTTTCTAGGTCACCAGTTATCAGTTACCTGGTGGCCGAAGATTCCAAATTTTGGGTTTCTAGGCCACCAGTTACCAGTTGCCTAGTGGCCTAATTTCCCAAATGTTGGATTTCTAGGCCACCAACTCCCCGGTGGCCTAGATTCCCGAATTTTGGGTTTCTAGGCCACTAGTTACCAGATGCATAGTGGCCTAGGTTTCCAATTTTTAGGTTTCTAGGCCACCAACTGCCCGGTGGCCTAGGTTCCCAAATTTTGGGTTTCTAGGCCATCAATTACCAGTTGCCTGGTGGCCTAGGTTTCCAAAATTTGGGTTTTTAGGCCACCAGTTATCCCGGTGGCCTAGGTTTCCAAAATTTGGGTTTCTAGGCCACCAACCCCCTGGTGGCCTAGATTCCCAAATTTCGGGTTTCTAGGCCAACTTACACGCAAAAAAGTGAAGCCAAGAGCACAAAATGAACGCATGACGATCACGGAGCAGTACCAACAGCTGAAGTACCCTTATCACTGATAACAATCGTCTCTTATCACTTCCCAACTTACCAGAATCGAAAAAATGGCCAAGAAGCTCAAAACAGTCGCGGCTAGCACCAGAAACGCGGCGATTTCGAACCACATGCTCAACGGACGGACTCTGAAGTGATAAGTGATAAGGTGTCGCTTATCAGTGATAACAACCTAAAGGGACTCCACGGACACTCGTTGGTTCCACAGTAGTCGTAGAGGCCAAAGTAGCCGCCTTCGTCGTTTCCGATCCATGTTGGGTGGATTAGGACGAGGGTTTGGAGAACGGCTGGAAGAGTTTGGTGGGGCGAAGTTGCAACATGGGATGCAAGTGCGCTCCACTGAGAAATTGCCGTTTTTTGCGTTAGAGCGCACTTTCTGACCTCTCTAGAAGTGAATTTCGCAGAGATTTCGCTAGGGCGCACTTGCAACCTTGCACCAGGGCATGTTCATCGCAAATTTGATGGATTGTTCGATAGAGCGCACTTGCAGCGTCAAAATGGACTGGTTGGAAGTGCGCTCTATTGCGAATTGATCAAACTTCAAATTACTGCATTCCGGCCTTATTTGGTGATGTTGCAAACGCGCTCTAACGAAAATTTGATGGATTGTTCGGTAGAGCGCACTTGCAGCGTCAAATTAGATTGGTTTGAAGTGTGCTCCAATGCGAATTGATCAAACTTGAACTTACTGCATTCCGGCCTCGTTTAGTGATGTTGCAAACGCGCCCCAACGCAAATTTAACGGATTGTTCGCTAGAGAGCACTTGCAGCGTCAAAATGGATTGGTTTGAAGTGCGCTCCATTGCGAATTGATCAAACTTCCATTCGGGTCTCATTCGGTGATGTTGCAAACGCGCCCCAACGCAAATTTCACAAATTTCGCATTAGAGCGCACTTTCTGACCCAAATTTAACGGATTGTTCGCTAGAGCGCACTTGCACCATTGAAACGGACTAGTTGGCAGTGCGCTCCAATGCGAATTGTTCAAAATTGAAATTACTGCATTCGGGTCTCAATTGGTGATGTTGCAAACGCGCCCCAACGCAAATTTGACATATTTCGCATTAGAGCGCACTTTCTGACCCAAATTTCGCCAAGATTCCGCTAGAGCGCACTTTACCCACTTGTACACAATCCACACAAGACCCAAATCGCTCCGACGACCCGCCAATTGCGGGTGTAAATCGAGTGGTACGAAAGGGAGAACTGTTGCATCCCGTGTTTGCCGTCGGGATTACTGTAGTCTGTCTCTGAGGATTACGGTAGTTGAAGCATGTCGAAAACAAAGAGAAAATGGGGGCAAATATGGGGTGAATAGGTGAGAAGAACAGCGGTTTTTGTGTACTTGACACGGAGATCGTGAGAAATGGATTGAGGGACTAGAAAATCGGGAATTTGGGTTTCTAGGCCATCACTTGAAATTCAACTTGGTGGCCTAGAAATCACGGAATTTGGATTTCTAGGCCATCACTGTTATAAAGCTTCAAGGCCTAGAATCCGACAACCTGGAAAGTTAGGCCACAGTTCATGGCCTAGAAATCGAAAAATTTGGATTTCTAGGCCATCAGGAAGTTGGTGGCCTAGAAATCGAAAAATTTGGATTTCTAGGCCAGCACTGTTATGAAGTTCCATGACCTAAAATCCGACAGCCTGGAAAGTTAGGTCAACTTTGAGTTCATGGCCTAGAAATCGAAATATTTGGGTTTCTAGGCCACTGGACACCTGGTGGCCTAGAAATCACAGAATTTGGATTTCTAGGCCATCAATTCTCACTTTGAAGGCCTAGAATCCGACAAACTGGAAAGTTAGGCCAACTTTGAGTTCATGACCTAGAAATCGAAAAATTTGGGTTTCTAGGCCATCACTTGGTGGCCTAAAAATTACAAATCTTTGGGTTTCTAGGCCATCAGGAAATTTTTGGCCTAGAAATAACAGAATTTGGATTTCTAGGCCATCAAGTTTCTCTTTTTCCAAGTTTAAAAGTAGTTTGGGGTGACGGCCTAGAATCCGACAAGCTGAAAAGTTAGGTCGCCACTTGGTGGCCTAGAACCCGAGAAAACTAGGCCACTTTTCATTTTGGTGGCCTAGAAACCCAAAAAGACCAAAAAATGTGTGAAACGGTTCTAAAAATGGCGGCGCGGTGTTGAAACAAAGAGATTGATAAAAAGTGGTGAGGAAAAGGGATAGAATTACGATTTCTCCGTTTCGGAAAAGAAGAAAAAGAGCACAAAAGGAAAGGAAAACAGTGGGAGAGAGAGTGAAGAGACGGCAGAGAAGCAGACAATGTTTGTTCTTGATGATCATGATGAGACGGTCAGTGGCTCGCCCCCGATATTTATACACTATCACTTTGATAACGGATTTGGGATTTTGACGTGTTTGTGGGTCGAAAAGCAAATATATAGTTGAGAATTTAACAATTTATTAGAAGAAGCATTAGAATTAACAGATTATTAAAAAGTGCCGCTTACAGTATCCCTTGGGGTTACTTTGACTCTTGCAGTTGTTTCTTGTCCACGTAGACCTCCAATATCACCTCCAATCCCGACCTCTTATCACTGATAAGGAATGATTTCGCAATTCTCCGAGTTCCTCTGAACACGTCTTCAATAGAGTTGCGAGACACTGAACAAGTGAACACTCGCTCTTCGACTGATAACGTTTCGGGCATCTCGAATGGCTTATCAGTGATATCATTCGAGATGCGAACAGTCACTGGAGAAGTGTTCGACTGATTGCTTCCCCTTATCACCGTCCTTATCAGCTGCTCGAGCCGGCACTGATCCAGTTGATGGCAAGTGGACATTCGGTGCAAGTTGAAGAAGTAGTGCCTGGCCGGCTATCAGATTATCATCGAAGAAACTCGAATCTTCTCTGAATATCCCTTTCAAAGGCGCATCGTCCATGTCCACGTTCACGTGATCCAACATGAATCCACGTGAAGCACGTGTACTCTGATACGGGTCAAAGAACCGGAACTGCGTCAGAAATACGTTTTGCCTGAGCCACCAAGCTTCCGGATCTCTGCCGGGTAGCAGTGATATCACTGATAACCCGACTGATTTCGGCCTCCACTTCATGCACATACCCTCCAGAAGTTCTCTCGGCAGTTCTGTGTCAATCGGGGTTATCTGACCGTCTTCGTAAAAGTCGGGATGATTGTAGAGGGACAGTTGCAGGTGATCACAACTGATATTCGAGTGGATATGTCCTTCCCACTTCTCATCAAATTTTTCCCGAGACCTTCCAGAAGGGATCGAACACATCATTGACACATACGACAGTGGGAAATCCTCTACGATGAGACGATCGAAATGTTTCGGTTCTTCCAAGGTATAATTGAATAAAGAAAGTTGGAGGGGACCGTATTCCCTGCATTGCATTACATGTTTCAAGCAATGATAACAACCTCCCTCGTCCAATTCATACATTCCTTTGAAGACGTTCAAAGTCTCTGCAAAAATCGATAATACAAACAATCAATAAATGCACGGGGAAACTTACGATCTTTGAGAAGAACGTGTATGATCGCATCATGAGCTTCACGTTTAGCATAATATCTCCACGACCCTACAGGTACAATCTCCTCCAACGTCCTATCAGTGATCACTTCGAATTCTTGTACCCGGACCCCTGCCGTGTTAATTAGAAACCTGAAGAGATTATTGATTAGTTCCAGAATTCTCCTAAAAGACTAACGTGAAACAATCTCTCGGTTTGACAAAACTGCCGTTGACTGTTAACTTCGGCAAACTGTCCAGAACAACATAAATATTGATTTTTCTGTGCGAAATTCGAATTCGATGCAGTATTTCTCGATTGAATCGCTTGTCGACTAGCTGAAAAATGGGGGAATTTCGGGTTACGGTAACAATAATAAACTCACTCGAAACTGTAGATTTGCCAATAAATCGGAAGATTCCAGAATCTTCTGAAGGATGAGGGCATTTTGGAGACAACGGCTAGCAGCAGACATGGTGGTGTGGGGTACAATGAGTCTCCAGATGCGTGTGCGAACGATGTTTATTCAGACGCCTGGCCTAGAGAACACATCAAGCTAAACCTAGGCCATGGCGTTCACCTTGCGTCTACCCCATCATTTGTCAACTGCCACTTCACCCAATGATGATGAGAATTCTGAAAAAAAAATCAAATTTTTCAAAAAATAGCAAGTAATTATATCAATCGATAGGAAATTCTACGTGTATCAACTTTTTCAACTGTCACTTCACCCAAAAACGCTTGGTTTTAACGAAATTCCTGGAAAACCGACTGAAATCGAACACTTGACAAATTTTGATTTTTATCACAAAGTTTAGTGAAAAAGAAGTGTCTTTGAATTGACTTTTTTTAAATTCCAATTCTGAACTATCCAATTAAAATTATTTCTGAATTTTCCCATTACCTCGTCATTTCTTACTGTTTGAACAGTCGCTTCAGGACCCAATTCACGATTTTCAATATTTTGGCACGGTAATATTCAATTTCCCACGTTTTCCACAGATTTACCACCAAAAAAGCGCGAAAACATGACAAAATGTCGCTTCAAGACCCTTTTTCTGCATTTTCTCAGATTTTTGAATTGAGCAGGAAAAAAGCACCTAAAATCGACGAAATCTGCACCAAATGCTTCGTTTTCGAGGCACGACCCACATATTAGATTGATGTAAAAAAATCATAAATTTCTAGATGGCCGTCACCACCGCAACTGTCACCGACTACAAGATCCGCGAGCACTACAACTTCAACGAGAATCCACTCGTTCTGCCACCAAAACAGGCTGTTCTTTTCAAGTTGTGAAACCAAGAAACCCCTATATTGCCCTGTTCTTTTTTCTCATTTTTCACTGACTCCATTAATTGTTTTTTTCAAAATTTTCCAAAAATTCCCAAGTTATGATCCATTTTTGAACTGATTTTCCTAGATTTTTACACAGTGAAAAGAATAATAAAATTGTTGAATTAAAAAAAGAGAATTTATTAGAAGAAGCATTAGAATTTGAGAAAAAGATTAACAAATTAACAGATTATTAAAAAATGTGACCTACAGTATCCCTTGGGGTTACTGTATTCATGCCTCTTGCAGTTGTTTCTTGTCCACGTAGACCTCCAATATCACCTCCAAT
>LR539417.1:7608-18218 GCA_900536315.3 Caenorhabditis becei | reverse complement strand
TTTGATTATTTTTAAATTAAATTTTTTTTAATTTAAAAAAAAATAAATAAATAAGATAAAAAATTACTAGAAATTTATTAAAATTTTACAAAAAATTAAATTTTATTGTCCAAAAAAAATTTTTTTCCAATTTTCAAAAAATAATTTTTTCAGAGTTTTTACAGAATTTCCCTGAATTTTTGGGATTTATTTTTGAAAAAATTCAAACCTTTTGGATTTTCAGATGTTTTTGTCAATTTTTGTTTTTCCGAAAATTTTTCGAAATTCAAAATTCCAAAATGTTATTTTTATATTATTCCGATTTTTCGAATTTTTTGATGAGTTGATAACGCTTATAAGTTATCACTGATAACCCACCTGTTGTTCAATCTGCCTCACAATATTCATTCCCTCCACGACATGTCCGAACACAACATGCTTTCCGTCGAGCCAGTCGGTCTTCTCAGTGCAAATGAAGAATTGGGACCCGTTGGTGTTGGCACCGCAGTTCGCCATCGAAACTGTACCGGGCATCGTGTGGCGGAGCTGGAAAATGGAGGGAAAATGAGGAAAAATAGAGGAAAAATGAGGGAAATTGGCTGAAAATCCATGATTTCATTGAAAAATCGAGGATTATTAAAATTTTATACTGGGAAATTATGAAATTTGTCATATTCTTGGATTTTCTGTAAATGACGGAGAACTGTGGAAAACACTGCAAAATCCAGGAAATCCACCAAAAACAATCGGAAACTCGTCGAAACCATTTTTATGGGTTTTAGAAGGCTGAGAAATCATTGAAAATTGGCTAAAATCTAGGGAAATCTAGAAAAATTGACTGAAAAAGGGAGAATCGTAGAAAAATCAGCTAAATCCCAGTGAATTGCTGGAAAAGTCAACGAATTTGACAACTTTTCAGTAAAACAAGTTGAAAATCAGACAATTTTGAGCATTTCTCGGGAAAGAAAACAGAAAAACACAAAAATCTTTGAGAAATCACAGAAAACACTCTATTTGTGCCAATTTTAATGGAAATGTTGATTTTCCCAAAATCAGAAGCCAAAATCTTCAAATTTGTATTCGACAAGCTCACCGTAAAGTTCTCATCCTCAAATTTGGCTCCATAAATTGATTTTCCTCCTGTTCCGTCTCCCTTGGTGAAGTCTCCTCCTTGCAACATGAATTTGGGGATGATCCGATGGAATGTGGATCCCTCGTAACCGTATCCTCTCTCTCCCGTGCACAAACATCTAAAGTTTTCCGACGTCTTCGGTGTCACATCTGGCCTCAGCTCAATAATGATCCTTCCGATGTATCGGATTCCGATCTTAACTCCCAGATAGACACGTGGAAGACGTGGAGCCGTCGAAGAAGAAGCCGTTCCCGATTCAGAAGCCGTCGCCTTCGTCTCATCGTCGTCTTCTGCTGCTTCACCGCCTCTTCCGTACTTTTTGAGCCATTCGTCGTCGGCCCAAACGGGTTTCTGAGATCGTTCCGTGGCTTTCGGTGGTCGAGCAAAGTTCACCCTGCAAATTGAATATTTATTGATTTTTTGTCGGTTTTCAGCAGAAATTGTGTGTTTTGAATGATGATCTTGAATTTTGAGGCGATTTTCCTGGTTTTCCGGTGGTTTTTGGCACATTCTGACTGTTTTTTCTTGAATTCACAGCATTTTTTTCCTGGTTTTGGCTCGTTTTTGGCAAGTTTTCTAGATTACAATGATTTTCTACTGATTTCCTTGGATTTTAGGGCAAAATTAAATGATTTTCAGTAATTTTATCAGATTTTGACCAGTTTTCCCAAGTTTTCGGTCAAATTTGGCCACTTTCCTAGAGGTTTTGTCAATTCGAATCAATTTCTCTTAATTTTTACGAATTTTTCGTGCTTTTCACAAAGTTTAGGGCAGTTCTGACTGTTTTTTCTAGGTTTCGGTGGAACTTCCTGGAATTCACTAGTATTTGGCAAGTTTTCATTCATTTTCGGTCAATTTCTGCAGTTTTTCGTCAATTTTCTAGGATTTCCTATTCCGAACAGTATTTTTTAGCCAATCTCCATCAATTTCCATTAATTCAATCCTATTTTTCTGGTTTTCCAACGGTTTTCATGAATTTTGCTAGTTTTTGCTGGAATTGACTGATTTATAGCGATTTTCTTGATTTTTTTCTAATTTTTTCTGATTTTTCCGCATTTCCGACTAGTTTTCTCTAACTTCAGCTAGATTTGTAACGATTTTCTCATATTGTTGCAAGATTTGGCAGAATTTGGCCGATTTCGTTCATTTTTGGCCGATTCTGACTGTTTTTCAGAAATTTACAGCAAATTTTCTGAATTTCCCACGATTTTAGCTGAGTTTCAGCCGATTTTCCCAGTTTTTGCTGGAATCTGGCCGGTTTTACTCACCCGTCTCGTAGTCCATCGGAATCGAGATGGCCACGACATCACCGAAAGGAAGAAACGCCGACATCAACACTTTCTCGGCGACTTCTTCCGAGAATCCACCGACGTAGAGAGTCCGTTTGCGGTTGCGCGGGAAGTTTTTATTCATCGCCTGCTGGAAAATGGATAAGGTTGGAAGTGCGCTCCATGGAGAAATGGAGAAAATTGAACGGGAAATACGGGAAATCTATTGAAAAAAGCGCTAGTTTGGCAAAAAGAGTGGGACATGATGTAAATTGAAAAAGAATATTAGGAATTCGAAAAATTTTAATTTTCAAAAAAATTATTATCAATTTTTTGGTTGTTTTTATTTTTCGAAATTTTCGTTATAATTTTTTCCAGTTTTCAATCATTTTTGAATTAGGAAAATTTATTCTGAATTTTGTTGTCGTTAGTTTTTTTCGAAATTTATCATCCGGAATTTTTTTTTCAATTTTCAAGCATTTTTAAAATCTAAAAAAAATGAAAATTGGAAAATCTGAAAATTCCTTTTTTTTTCCTCATCAGCTGTCTACTCTCTTCCGCGATTCTCTTCTGTAATAAATATACTGTACATACAGAAGAGAATTGCGAAAGAGAGTGGACAGCTGTTCGCCGATTGGCCAGCGGGCGAGGGGAGGCGCCGCCTCCCGTGTCCGTTATGCCGGCCAATTGGCAAAGAGGGCGGGACGAGTTGGGGAGACAGCCGGTTCGCGAGTTTTATCTCGGATCAAGTTTTGCAGTAAAAAATCGGCTAAAATTCGGAGAAATCGCCATAAAAAGAGGAAAAACGGATGCGGAAAATTGAGTGGGCGTGGCTTAAAAATGAAAACGCAAGCGGCGCACGCATTTTTGCAAAGGCGCCGCACGGTCAAACTTTTCGAATTTTTTTGTTTTTTCGCAACTTTTGCACAATTTTGAGTTTTTAAGCGTAATCAAGACTCTAAAAAAAAGGAGTCCTGAGGCGTTAGCAACCTCAAAAATCAAAAATAAATCATTTTTTATCTAATTTTCACCCAAAATCTGTTATTTCTACGATTTGTCAAATTTTTGTAACTTTTACATATATCACCTTCGCGCATTCCTTTCTAAGTCTGAAAAACTCACAATGAAAACAGAAATAATCAATTTAATTTTCAATTCCGATAAATACGAGATTTTTCCAATTTTTCCTTTCGAACAACGTTTATTTGCTCGCGTAATTGATCAACAGATCGTTTTCACAATTATGCAAGAGAAAACATTTTTTTTAGACAGAATTTTATTGGAAATTGATACAAAGTGATGAAAAATGATGTATCTGTATTTTGGAATTGTCAAAAATTAAAAATCATGAACAACAACACAAATCTTGCAGGAAATGTCCGATCGTCGTGTCGGATCCCTCTCGGAAAGTTTCTGAGTAGGAAACTTTACTCAAATGCATTAATCGTAAGTTTTTTTTTATTTTTCTTGCTAAAAATCAATAAAATCAACGTTTTTCACAGGTTTCACCAAAAAATGCACTCCAAAACCAACAAAAACGACAAATTCTGTTCAAAATGGGAAATGAGACGCCGGCGAGAGTGGTTGGCTACTGTGTGGTGTGAGTTTTATTCAAAAACATTGAAATTATCGATTAAAAGCTGAATTTCAAACGAATAATGCTGAAAACCAAGTGAAATAGCGAAAAAACCATGAAAATTCGACAAAAATCCCAAATCTTTTTTTTTTTCTTTAAAAAATGCAAGAACAACGGTGTCTGGCTCAAAATCATCCAAATTTGCTGAATTTTCTTGTAAAAAGCACGCAGAAACCACGAGAACCACATAAAAACCTGGAAAACGTACGAATTCCTGTGAAAACGCCCAAAATCATCGATTTTCTTTCATTTTCGCCCAGTTTCGGCCATTTTTCGCCGATTTTCCCCTAAAAATCACTGTTTTCCCTCGAAAATCAATATTTTTCCTTCAGATTTCCTGTAATTCCCGAGGGAACCGTGGAGAACAACTGTTTCATGTACAACATTGCCAAAAACGAGGATTGGCCAAAATTGGCGACTGCTGAGCCGAAAGTGAGTCGGATTTCATGGAAAATTGCTGAAAAATCAAGATTTTCAATGGAAAATTTGCTGAAAATCAGTTTTTCCAATGAAAAATTCAAACTTCCCGCTGGAAAACCTAAAATTTCACTCATTTTTCCAGAAAATGTACGAAGGAACCGTCAGAATGCTCATGGACTACGGAGCAACGGTTATGGAGCATTTGGAGCATCTGGCGACGTGTGAGTTGATTGGAAATTGATGGAAGTAGCCGAAATAAGCCACCAATTCTGTTTTTAGACAGAAAAATAGTCAAAAACTGAAAAATAGTGAAAAATAAGCCAAAAACCAGTCAAAATCGTCTAAAATTGACCAAAAATGATTTTTTTTACTGAAAAATATTTTTAAAACAGATTTTTTTAGGAAAATGATAAGAAGTGTTTAAAAGAGGCGGATTAATTTTTTTTTAATTTTCAAAAATTTCGAAAACATGAAAAACTGAAAAATAGGCCAGAATTGGTCAAAATTGCCCACAATTGACAAAAATTTTTCTTTGTCACCGAAAAATTTATTTTTAAACAGATTTTGATTCCAAATTGATAAAAATTGATGAAAAATAATGAAACTAATTTTTTGAAATTTTCGAAAAATTCAAAAAGTTAAAAATTGATAAAAAAAATAAGCCAAAATCGACCGAAATTGACTAAAAATATTTGTTTTTCACTGAGAAAAAATTTCCAAACTGAATTTGAATGAAAATTCATAAAAATTGACGGTAAATGAAGAAACTATTCTTTTGAACTTTTTAAAAATCAAAAATTCGAAAATTGATGAAAATGAGGCTAAAATTGGTCAAATTTAGTCAAAATTCATCAAATTCAACCAAAACAATTTTTTTTCACTTGAAAAATTGATTTTCTTTTCTAAAATCATGAAAACCGTCTATTTTACAGTACCAGCAGAAGAGCGAAAATTCGAGACAGTCGTTGATCCACTGCTAACCGAGGAATACGATGTGAATATGGCATTCCAGACGCTCGTTCTGAAAATGTTGACCGATTGGCCGGATTGTAATCGGAAACTTTTTGATGCTGATCTTCATCGTAAGTGGTTCAATTTGTAAAAAAGAAAAACGAGTAAAAAACGGAAAAAAATAGGAAACTTGAAGAAAAAATCAAAAAAACTTCGAATTTCCAGTGCAAATTTAGAAAAAAATCGAAAAAAAATCGATTGAAATTTTCAAAAAATTGTTTTCTAATTTTCTGAAGTTTCATTTGTTTTAGATAATTTTTTTTGCAAATGTTAGATTTCCAGAAAAATTTAAAAATTAGAGAAAAAATTTTTTTTTCCAAATTTTCAAAAAAAAAATTCTACAAATTTCAATTTTTGAATTTTTCCAAAATTTTCTAAAATCATTTTTTAAAATCTCCTCTTAATTTTTGTAATTTTTATAATTTTCATAAAAATTCCCGATTTTATTCTAATTTTTAAAAAATCAGAAAAATTAAAAAATCTTGAAAAAAAAATTTTTTTTCTCAATTTTTATAAATTTTTAATTTTCAAAACAACTTTTATTATTCACAAATTTTTCTATAAATCGATAAAAATTGCCTAATTTTTCAATTAAAAAATTTTAAATTTTCGAAAAAATTACGAATTATTCATAAAAAAAGTTTCAAAAATTTTTTCAAATTTTTCAGCTTTTTCAAAAAAAATTTTCTCATTATCAAATTTACCTAAAAATTGATTGAAATTACACAATTTTTAAAATTTGATTTTTTTCAATTCCCTATTTCCATTTTCCAAAAATGCAATCAATCAGTTTCAATGGCATTTTTCAGACGAACCGCCGACGCTCGTTGTCTTTGGAATCAGAGAGGGGAATCGAGTGCGACTTGACAGAAACACACTTCGTGCCATGGTCGGTGCCACGTTCGATCCGTCTGTTACTCTGAAGCACGTCGGGGATAACTGTAATATTTCGTTTAAAAACAATACAGCTCTAGCAAAGGCAGCGGATGCTCTGAAAGATTCGGATTTGAGGTCATTAGTCTAGGTTTATTATAGATTTTCAATGTTTGTCATTTTCAGATTCGAGACTTTCCCAGAAAGCGAGGCGACGGAGAAGCTCAAAGGATCCGATCCTGCCGAGTAAGTGATAAGCTGATAAGAAAAATCGATCAGCTGTTATCAGTGTCAAAATCTGATTTTTTTTTCCAATTTCCAATTTTTATCTAAAATGTATCTATTTCAGATCAAAATCATGTGTGCTCGTGATCAAATGGAGAAACTGACGAATGGTGATTTCCAAGTGGCCATCAAACAATTGTACGAGACGAAAGACGGACTGACCGAGTGGCAATCAAGACTTTTGGAGTGGTATTTGTTGGAGGTGAGTGAGCGGGAAATTTGAATTTTTATAAAAAAATAAATCAAAAAAAAAAAAGGAAAACAGCAAAAAATAGCTAAAATCCAGTGAAAAATGGCAGAAAACTGGAAAAATTGAAAAAAAAAATTTTTTTTCAAAAAAATGTTTTCTTTTTATTTTTAAAAATTTTCAAATTTTTCAATAAATCTAGCTAAAAATTAATTAAAATTACCCAGTTCCAAAATTTTGAAATTAAAAAAAAAATTTTGCATTTTTCAAAAAAAAAATTTTTTTTTCAATCTTCATCAATTTTTTGATTTTCAAAAAAAAAATTTTATCCATGAATTCGGCTATAAATTGATAAAAACCACCTAATTTTTCAATTTCAAATTTTTTTTCAATATTCAGAAATTTTTAAAAAATTGAAAATAATTTTTTTTTTATAAATTTAGCTAAAAATTTATTGAAATTACCTAATTTTTCAAATTTAGATTTTTACAATTTTCAAAAAATTCCAATTTTTCAAAAATTAACAAATTTTCTTCCCAGATCAAAGCCAGTGGTCTCGACAAGCACGACGAGAAGACGCGAAAAATTCTGGGCTCGTGGAGCAAGTTTATTGATGAGTACAGGAGCAAGTACATGTGAGTGATAAGGGAATTGATAAGAAAATTCGAAAAAATCAGCTAAAAATCCGAGAAATCCCCGAAAATCAGCGGAAAAATCTGATTTTTAGTGACAAAGCTCAATTTTCTTTTCAAATCCTTATCAATCCTTATCACTTATCACCAATCCCCCCATTTTCCAGCACTGGAGTCATGTCCACCAATGATCAGCAGACATTCGTCGTTCAGGACCCGAAAATCATCAAAGACGCCCCTCCACACGTCCTCCAAAAGCTCGCCGTTGATGAGTACTTATCACTTATCACTGATAACACCTTATCACTTATCAATTTGCAGACAATCCTGGGAAACGGGGCCTTGGAGAGGCCGTATGACGCCCCACACCATCTATCCGTTCATTCAGTACTGTGGAGATCGTCAGCTGAGAGCCACCGCTTGGGAAAAGTGGACCAGCAAGGTGATTATCACTGGGAACTGATAAGGAATAAGATATCGCTGATAAGCCATCAAAAATGCTGAAAACCGTGATTTTGACCGGTTTTTCATGAAAAATTGAGTTTTTTAGCGTTATCAGTGATTTTCAGTGATCTGATAACTATTTAGTGATAACTATCAATATCAATCCCTCCTTATCTTCAGGCCGGATTCGACCACGACTTCTACAACAATTCGATCAATATCGAGGAGTTGAGACATAATAAGTTATCTCTTTTACTTGATTTTGGCCAATTTCTTATCAACTGATAAAAAAAAATGTTATCAAATCCCTATTCTTCCAGCGAGGGACTCGCCAAGACCCTTGGATATTCGTCTGTTTCGGAGCACCGTCTCGCCAATAAAATGGCCGCTTCCCCGGAAACAGTCAGAGAGTTTATTGATGCGTGAGTGATAAGACCAAGTGATAAGAATCCCTTATCACCTTGTTCCAGGATGACCCGTCGTATCCGTCCCGTAGTGATCGATCGAATGGAATCGTGGTCGGCATGGGCGGCGCGATGCGAAATGATCACTGGAGAGCTGCAGGCCTATGATATGCCGTATGTGTGTAGGAAAGAGGCTGAACATCACTATGAGTAGGTTTTTTATTGATTTTATAGTTGTAATAATAGCCAAAGGCTTCAAGTGGATCACTTTATTTGAGCACCGGTGAAATAAAGTGATCCACTTGAAGCCTTTGGCTATTATTACACGGTGTGGAGGAGCGTGTTTGGACGCACAACTCGGAGTGTATGAAAAGTGTATGAACTACCATACGGCGTTGAGGTAGATTTTTCTCAGAAAAGCTAGAAAATAAGGAAAAATAATCTAAAAACCCCAAAAATTGCTGATAAGTTATCAAAATCAGTGTTTTCCTCTTATCACCTTATCAATTTGCAGGATATCACTGACAAGGGCCTGGAACGTGCTCATTCCGATGCTCGCATCTACTCTGTCGGCGACAAATTCTCCGGACAACACTATGGACGGCTCTACATTGATCCATTCGACCGGCAGAATAAGAGAAAAGGATGGAATGTAATGCTGGCGAGACGTGAGTTCATTTTTGAAAATTGGAGGGTTGGAAGTGCGCTCCAATGAGAAAAACTTAAAAATCAGCGAAAAAACGGGATTTTCGGCGTTTTTCCGGGCGATTTTGGTGAATTTTGGAACAATTTGAAGGAAAATCAGTTTTATCACCTCTTATCACTATTTTCAAAAATCCCGAGAAACTCAGAAGAGTTGAAAGTGGTCATTAGAGCTGTTCCGGTCAATTTTGGGCTTGTTTGAAAAAAAATCAGTCTGATCACTCCTTATCATCCCTTATCACTGTTTTCGAAAAATTCGGCAAAGTCTGAAAGGTTGGAAATGCGCCCTAGCACTTTTCTGGTCAATTTTGGATCACTCTCCTCACTCCTTATCACTTGTATTCCAGTTCGGCCGCAGTGTCCAGCTCCTCCTTTCCCAATCTCCGTACCGTGACATCGCCATTCCGTGGTCCCCGTTCTACGCCAGCGACTGGGACGCCGCCGACATGTTCCCGACGTTCCTGCAGATGTTCGTCACCAAACCCAACCTTCTCGCCACTATCAGCAGTCCACATCAGGTACCGAAAGTGCGCTCCAATGAGAAAATGAGAATTGGCGAAAAAACGAGGTTTCTAGCGTTTTTCTGGTCGATTTTGAGCAAATTTGAGACAATTTGGACCAATTTGAAGGAAAATCAGTCTTATCAGCTCTTATCACCTTTATTGATCATTCGGAAAGTGCGCTCCAATGAGAAAATGAGAAATATGTGGAAACTGTCGGAAAAACAGTGTTTCTAGCGATTTTCTGGTCGATTTTGGGCCAATTTGAGCCAAATTGAAGGAAAATAAGTCTTATCAGCTCTTATCAGCGCTTATCACTTTTTTTCTAAAAATTCTAAAGGTTAGGGAAAGTGGAAGTGCGCTCTATCGATCCTTATCCTATAGACTTCTAGGATTGTCATTAGAGCGCAGTTGCTGTCTAGTTAGGTGCTCTACTGATAGCTTATCAGTGATAAGCTCTTATCTTCCAGATCACCAATCAACCGCTCACCGAGGAACACGCGAATCGTGTCGCATTGGCCATCTCGAGGGCTTCTCTCTGGGACACGTACCGAACACTGTTCTGGTCGGATTTCGATTTGACCATTTATCAGATGGAGGACAGGTTAGTGATAAGGAATGGTGATAAGGGTGATGAAGGGATTCTAAATCCTAAAAAGGTTGTGGGGGTCCCAAGGTTTCAGAATCTGAAGTTTCAAGAGATTCTGGAGACTCTAGAGGTCCCGGGCAGGCTTGGTCGGAACCGAAATTTCCGACCTTTTCCGGAAAATTGTTCCGACTTTTTCATTTGGAACTTTTTTCTGTCGGAACTTTTTTCGAATAGAGTCGGAAATTCCGAAATTTTGAAATTTTGACTTTTTTCCCCAGTTTTCACTCAAATTCAATGAAAATAGATAATTTTCTCGGTTTTTTTCATGAAATTTTCAAAACTCGGGAATTTTCCGAAATTTTTTTTCCAAAATCGACTACAATTCGCAGTTTTTCGATTCAAAAATTTCGAATTTTCAGCCAAAAAGTTGTCAGAATTTGGTTCCGAAAATTTCCGGCTTTTCCGACTTTTACATTCGGAAAAAAAAACTCGGAACCAGTTTTTCCGAATTAAAATTTCGGAAAAAAAAATTTAGTTCCGAAAGTTCC